>JALKBU010000342.1:0-47124 GCA_023091735.1 Trichomonas tenax
GAAATTATGCATCAATCTTCAGAGATATGAACTTGCCCAAAACTAACAATTTGGCAGAAGCACACTTCAGACAACTAAAGTATTTTTACTTTTGTGGCCAAAGAAATCTAAGACTCGATCATGTGATCTGATTCTTTTCAAATTTTTCCGCTCTATTCTTCTCAATTTAATAAACGTTTCAAATTTGACCGCTCAAAAAAGAGTCATCATTATTTTGGGAGAATAACACACAGAGCTTATGTGTGAACACTTGGAATACTTTTTTTCCAAAAAAAAGCTAAAAAGCATATTTGTGATTAGATTTACCTATTTATCATCGACAACAACCTATTTTACGTTATAAAAGTGCTATACAATGGGAATATATTATATTATAATGAGTAAAGCACATCATGGCAAATCAATGTTTTTGATGCAAGATATATCTAATATTTTAATGAAATATAGACTTTGTTATCTAATTCTTTAATATATCATGCACAACATGATTTTGTACATTAAGGTTCAATAACTTAGCAAAAAGTTAATCCAATGAATTAAAAAACGAGTTTCGCCGACTTTGCGTATCAATTTTAGACAAGCCATTTTAGATATATTAGGGAAATTATAGTTTTGGATATTCTCAGAGTGGGGATTTAACATGGGTGGACAAAATTTTGGACTCCCATATTAAATTATACTCTGTATACTACTTCATTAAATCTATTTTTGTCGTGTAAAATTTTTTAAATTTGACTTTCTGTCATCTTATTAATTCTTTTTATTTAAAATTTAGGAATAACAGTTCTTGTTTTTTCTATATGAATAATAAAAATGGAAAATGTCTTGTAAATATTTGAAATATTTATTTTTGTCGATGTAAATTTGTTTTTGCCAAGGCTATAAAATGTGACAAATTTAACCTTCGTTTTAATCTGCAGATTCAAAATGAGAGATTCTACTGCGGATATAAATTAGCCACAATAGATGGATCCTCCTGGGTCAGGATCTTCCATCATAACTCAACAAATAAGGAATTTTTTAATACAAATACAAATATCGCGTTAAATGAAGTGAAATATATTAATGAGAAGAATAGATTTAGTGTTTTTGGTTATATTAATGATAAATTCTTCATTGACGGACGCTATAATTTTCTGATTTATTATCCGATTGATTTTCCAGATGCACCTTATTTCATTAACCAATCTTCGCATCCTCTATATGACTCTGTGGTGTCTAATCCGCAAATAAACAAAAAGAGGCCTTCTAGGTGCCAAACATATGATTACACAAACGGATGTGAATTTGCTGGACTGAAATTGAAGAAAGACGGAAGAACTATAATCGATGGGAATCCAGCACAGCAATTTTGGTATTATGCAATAGGTTCTCAGTCTTCTTGGACATATGCGAATAACTTTCCTGGTCCACTTTGTGCTATTTCATCAAATCAAATTTCTGTGACTGTTGTCGATATTTGGCTTCGATATTCAAACAAAGATTTACTTCTGAACTTCCCTAATGTTAGTTTTCCTGTAACGAATATTGAAAAGAATGTTTACAATCTTCATCTTTACCTTGCATTATCTGCTTATATAGAAACAAGTATTTCATTTTAATACTAAATGAATAATTACAAATATTGGTGCATAATAATAATTGAGCCTGTCGCCCCTAATTTTGGAGAAGGGAAACTATTATGGCTTAGTTTGCAATCATTATCGGAAGACATCGCATTATATAAATGAAAGCGATGATATAGTATATTCGATGCGGAATAAGTCATAGAACAATCTATTTCTATAATAGATAACTCATGAAATCCTGTAGGGACATTTGATAAATCGCACATGATACTAAAATCATGCCAATTCTTATCATATATCATCATAAATCCATACGGAGGGGATGGCGATGGTGTGTATCTAGGAATGGGTCCATTCTCTCATTAGAATCAGTCGAATCTCGTTTGAAAAAAAGTTTTTTGAATTCCCATTCAGATTCTGGATTTTCCCTTTGATGTTGATTTTGTTATTTTTATAATATTTGTATGACAAATTTGTAGTTAGTTTTATATCAACTGCATAAAACTTAGTAACAATCGAATTATATTGACGTTCAGCATATTCAAATCCACGTTCATTGGAAAGGTAATAATATAAATACTGTTTTCCATTTATAGGACTATCTGAGGGAACACGATATGTCACATCAAACCTGTTCGAAGATTTGCCATTCACTTTGGTCCTAGATATTACACCATTGTCATTTTTGAACGTTAGTTTGCTATTATTTTGTAATCGCAGAATCTCAAAACTAAATACAACATCCTCATTGATAACGTAGTTCGATTTTGGTCCATTTATTGGCAAAATGAATGATTCCAGAGCTGCTCCATTTGGACCTAATAAGCGCCTGGAGCTGCTGATTTTGAGCTTGTCGAGGATTTCGTTTTTGGTTTGTTCTTTTATACATAAAATAAAATGAAACATTTTTCAAATGTTTTCGTAAGCATTTCAATATTTTATGGCCAAAACTTTTCTATATTCAACAATGATAAAAATAAACAAATTTTTTAATGCTCAAATGCAAGCAACGTTATAATGGACCAATATTCTTAAAATATCTGTGAAAAAGTGAAACTGATCCGACTTCTAAAAAGGCAGTAACGGCTTTATTGACATGTCAGAAAAAATACGTTGTTCTATTTTTGAAATTTCATTTTTCTCAAATTTGAAAATCATTATCAAGAAGCTTTCCAAATTGTTGAATTCTAATATCAATTCGGCATCATGCAATTGAATAGAAATGTGTATTAAAACAACTTTTTTTTCATTAATCAAATTTCTTCAAATAATGTATTATCTCATGAGACCTGTTTGAAATGATTCTTTAGAAGATGTTATATCTATGTACAGAGAATTGATGAGTTAATACAGCATTTTAGAAATTGTAAGATTAATTTTGATTCTCGGAGTTATTAATGATATTAGATAATTTATTCATTGGTTGTAATAGCGATTTGTATATTAAAAGTGATTTATATAGCAAGAAAAATTCAAATTGAATAAATATGAAATATATGACAATCAATCGAATATGTAAAACATTACAGCGAGAAAATAATTTGCAATGATATTATTTGATAAATAAAAAGATCAAAATTATCAAAAAAATCATTTTTTGTCTTTGAGGGCATTTTTCTGCATTTTAAGCTGTTGGTAGAACTGCTCTTGCATAAGCAAAATGTATCTCCTTAAGTCGTCGATTTCCTTTTTCGTATTGTGAATTTCTGCTTTAGTAGATGCGATTTGTTGAGTTTGAGAATCAGATTTTTGATTCCCTTCTACAGAAGCATGTAATTTTTCTATTTTATTTGTCAATTCAGACATTTTATTCATAACATTGTTCATTTCAAAAGTTTGCATTGAAAACAAAAGAGAAAATATTTCAAAAATCGTGATTCATGTATAAAAAGAATTCTAATTTTAAAATATTACATCCTGAATCTTAATATTTTGAAATTCGACTTGTAAATGTTTTACATGCCAAATTTCAAAATCAGATTCTTCGAAGAATTGCTTATATTCATGCAATGCTGTTCTTTCAGTTTGTTTTTCTTCACGCACAAGTGTTGAAGCATTTGCATCATTGACTAATGAACATCAAATAGCTCAACTAATTTGTTTGCTGTATTTAATGTAGTTATCATATTGCGTTTGTCATTCAAACAGAACCATATGTCAATTATTAAAGTCTCCATAATCAAAAAAATGAATTATCAAAGATCAAATTTCAATATTTCTTGTTTCTTCAATTTGAACTTAAAAACATATAGAACAATAGATGGTGTGATCATACATAAAGCTAAAATACAAAATAAGAAAGATCAAGTTTTCGATATTTCGTCTTTTATCTATTTAAACTAATAAATAGACTAAGAAATAGATGTTGTGATTATGCATAAAGTCTGAGAAGGGAAAAAAGAAATGGACATCACGACGATAGAAAAAGTGCCTTTCCGAATGGCTGCTCACAAGACCCTTCGCACAAAGAGAATCCTCTGCAAGGCAATGAAGGTTAACCGCCCAATGCCACAGTTCATCCGCCAGATGACAGGCGTTCGCCACATCCGCAACCCACTCACACGCCACTGGCGCAGGAGGAAGATGAACATCTAAAGTCCATCACTCTTTTACTACGAAATAAAATACAAGGATTAGTTGGGCTTCTTTTTACAAATCACCATTTTTTTCAAATACATTTTTTTACCACGAACAAATAATAATATACAAATTTATTATAACAATTCTCTTGCTGTTCTAATTTTTCTGGACATAGGATTCATGGTGATAAGTTTTGTTTAATTATTAAATGGATAATATAATTTTTGATATTATCTTTTCGAATAACATTGAATATAGTAACTTCTAGTGTACAGAAACACAGATTTGAGTTATGAGAGAGTTTCTTCTTCTTCGTGATTTTCGTAAGCTTGAGATTGAATTCTGAATCCGTAAATCTTTGGAATATATTTCTCGAGCTTTATATCGGCGAATAAGTTACTGTATTTAGCTAAAAACAAAGGAATCCATGAAGATCCGAAAAATGCACCATCAACGAATGCCATTTCCTGGTCAGGGACGTTGTATATCTCTTTGCACGAAGGGCAGAACATCTTTACACTGTATTCATTGAGTTCATCAGAAACTCCATAAGGAAGGCAAATCATTTTATTACAAAGTTTACGTGGGCACGTTGGAAATTCCTTGTTGATGTGCTTTTTGTGCATTTTTTCGAGTCCTGTGTTCGTTAAAATATATCTTGCATGAATTAAACCATATAATACTTCAGCCTGCTGTTCAATGATGACTCTCTTTGATTTCTCATCTTCTTCGATGCTTATGGGCTGATAAAAGTTGTTAACCATCAAATCAACAGCTGCAGAAAATAAATTAACTTTCTGGCGAATACCATAATAGCTGTACGCGCTTTTTAGGTACTCTGGATCTATTTTAACGTGGAATTTTCCTCTTGGCTCCTTCAGAAACCAATCAATCCAATTTGATTCAGATTCCATTGTCACTTTTGCCATGAGGGTGTTTCAAAGATAAACAGGGGATGGTTCATTTTTATTTTTGCTTTATCTCAGCAAAAAGATTATTAGCATATAATTTTAGGATCATAGATAATCAATCCACTTATTTTCCTATGATTTTATCAATATATTTTTAATCAATTGATGCTTTTTTCATTAAAATATATCGAAATTTAATTCAATTCATCATTTGAAGAAAAATTATTATATCAAGTATCTTAATTTTCTTACTGTCATCATATTTTCATTAAAGATTCATAGAACAAAATAAATTTGATATTTTATCAAAATTTGATATTTCTAATGAGTACAACTTTCTAGTTGAAAGCATTCACTACATATCAAATCGATTCAATTTAGATGCTACAAATACGCCAATGAAAAAAAAACTATTTAGAGAGTTAAATTTTTTATTTAAAGAAGTTAAAAGCCATGAGAAGCATTGAAGTTCTCCTAGATGTGGGGAAATACAAGGGTTGTTCGCATGTGACTTGTTCAACAACAACTGTCTCTTTGATAATTTCTTTCTCGACAACTTTCTCTGTGATAACTTGTGTTGGGACTTCTTTGACTGATATAGTCTGGATGTATATTGGAGAAACGGTAACAGAAGTAACAACAACCGAAACTTCACGAATTGTTTCAACAAATGTCGGAACTTCAGTGATTTTGTATCCAACATTGTCGACAGATGAAAGGTTGTAAAGGAGACACGTTGAGTCACCAATGATATCATAGAACAAATTCACGTTCTTAATGATTTGAGAAACTGTTTGCGAGAACAAACAGCATCTAACAAGAACATTGGTTGAATATTCAATGTATAAAGCAGGCGCAGTTAAAGAATCATTGAAGCTGCATCTGAACACAATTGAAGAGTTTGAATTTTCAATCGCAATATCACAGCTTCCAAATTGGGCAGAATTGTTCATGAAATAACATAACTCGAGGATTGTATCGGAATAGTTTGCAGCAATAGCCCCAAAATACTGAAGAGCAACATTATTGGAGAAATTTGTTTCTTTGATGGAAGATTTATTGCAATCCATGAGCCATATGGCGCCAATGGATTCATTGGCAGTATTATGATCAAAGAAACTGGTATTGAGCTCAACAGAACTGTTAGAAAGGACAATTGCTCCTCCATAAATGGCAAAGCAATTTGTGAACTTAGAATATGTGATAGTAACATTAGACTGTATCGCAAAGATGGCTCCACCACATTCTAAGCTCATATAGAAGCCTGAAGCTTTCAGATTATCAAATATTGTTTGATCAATGCGTATTTCCCCAAAGGATCCATCTACTCGTTGTGCAGCTTCTGTGTATTCTGTACTTTCAGTGTGAACACGTCTAGAAAGTAATGATGTTGTTGAGATTTGTTGATGTTTTGCTAAAGCAATGTGTTTGAGGCCTGAAAGTCTCGGTGACATCATTATAAGTGTCATTAAACACGTCTTCATCATCATCAATTAGTAAATAGCGTCCGTTAGCCCTCAAAAACACTGTTTTAAAAAATTGAGAATAATGAATCAAAATTGAAAACACGAATAATGATGAACTCAGATCTAAACGTATTATGATGTGGCTATTCAAACTGAATATATTTTTGGTTGCTGAGATTTTAGAAATGAGATCTTTGAAAGTTATATAAAAATAACAAATTCAAATCAATTTTTGATGGCTCTAAACGTGAACCACATCTTTTCATCACTATCACAGTATCATCATATATGTGTTTAGAAAAATGAATGTAGATATTTTAATAAAATTTATATCTACCTCAGATATTCATCATATTTTGGGGTAATACATTAATCAGCTATTTGTAAATAAATGTTTGTGTTAAAACATAGATATTAAATAATATTCGAATTATTGTTCAATATAATATTAACAATCAATTTTATTTATATTACTATATGCAATTGCAAGCATAAAGCCTATTTTCACTGTGCTCGAACCTAAATCACGAAGATAATATCAAAACGCATTCAATAATGCAAAATTAACAATTAATTATGATAAATCATTTGCATTATTTGTTTACTATCTATTGTAGAGAAGGTATGGTTATAAATCAAAGTTTGATAATTTGCTAAAAATAATATACAAGTTTAACCGACATCATTTGGTATGTAAATAGTATTGTAAACAAGCAATTCATTTCAAATTTTCAATTAACATATTCACGTTAAATATCAGTCGAAAAATCAATGAAAATGCTTTTCCCCTTTAATAATTTACGAGACCCTACTTAGTCGGTATCGTTCAGAGAATGAACAGAAAAAATTCCAATACGCGAAGCATGAATTAGATTTCCGAAATAGACAATGATTTCGATGTCAAATCTCATTATACGTTTTCTGCGGGCGAAATTATGGGCTTAAGATCGTTTTTCAACGAGACTGATCGAGATTCTGATGGTAGACTTGGAAAAGAAGAGTTTTTTCACTTCCTTCAGCAAACACATATGGATTCGAGATTTATCAACGCTATTTACGCGATATTTGACAGAGATAATGATGGATATATGACATTAGATGATTTTTTGGCGTTCTTTGATGCTTGTCTCAAATCAGAAACATATCCAACATACTTTTATCAGCTAATTTTTGATAAAGTCGATCATGATAAAAATGGATTCATTGATGAAGTAGAAATGATTGCCTTCACAGAACTATGCGGAAGAAAGTTATCTCAGAAACAGATTAAAGACGAACTTAGATCAATTGATAAAGATCAGAGTGGTGATATCAGCTTTGAAGAGCTTTGTGAGGCTTTAAAACTCATATAAACGTGTTTTTTGTAGTTTTAAAAACAAATATTTAATATAACACAAAAATATTAAAAATTAATCCCTTCTTGAAGTGATTTGTGACCAAACTCCGTTGAGCTCACTAGCAACTTGTCCATAGTCGTGTTCACTTTGTTGCATTGCTGCTTTCATTAATGACATCACATTATCTTGATATCTCTTCATTTCTGCAATCTGTGCCTGTATTTCATCTACCTTTGTGTCGTCCTGAGGTGTGTTTTGAATGATTTCTAGTTGATTTCTGAGCTTTTTGATTGCCTTTGTGTTCTTCTTGTTACTTTCAGCAATTAATGCTTCTAACTTAGAGAACCTCTCTGCGTATCTCGATTTCGACTCCTCAACGAGCGATTTGATTGCTGTTGTTTGATCATTTTTAGCAAACTCGTCTGCTACTGTTTTAGCTACCATCTGTTGGATTGCTTTGAGTTGATCTTCGACGTTATCGATTCTTGAATTGAGTTGATTTGCATATTGTGTAACATTTCTTATTTGCTCGCGTCTTTCCTTATCTTTGACGGTATTGGACTGCGCAGCGAGTCTGAATATGGAATCAGATGCGTTTAATCTCTCTTCAATCGAATTGATGCGATTAACAATCGGATCAAACACTGTTGATGAAGATGGATCATTGATCATTGATGATCTGAGTGGAGCTCCACTTTTATTGCGATTTATCGTATCCATGAAAATGCTTGCTTGATGGTCGAATGAAACATCCATTCTCGAGTTTTAATGTACGTTTAAATTTCAAATAATGATTTTGATTTCTGACATGTAATCTATATTATTTGTCAAATAACAAATAACAATTATTAAACTAATCAAAGAAATAGAAATTAAGTCCTCAAACTTTGTGCACATTAATAAAAGTATAATGTAATTATATAAATTAAGTTTGGACATGAATTTAAAAATCTGCCATGTAAAATTGATTATTGCATTTTGATTCCTTGATATATAGCGTTTAAATTTCTATAGACTATTCCAATATAATAATGCGATCCAAAATCATAATAGTTATGCTTTAAATTGTTCAATTTATGGCTGTTGGAATGAAATTATAAAATATTTTGTCATGTAAAGCTGAAATTTTTGTCATTATTATCATGGAATTCAAAGATCAGGATTTTTTTAAGGAACTTACCAAACCAGAGAGTTTTAAGAAAGCAGTGTGTGATTTGTGTACTATTGATGTGAATGCAGACATTAGTCTTTATTACAACCAATTTTTAAACTCAATTGAATCACAAAATACAAAAGAAGCTGTAGAAGCTTTAATTACACTCACAAACATATTTTCTCAACAATCACCTCATAATGCTTTCAGTTATTTATCAATGAAAATTCCAGAATGTTTAATAAACTGTTTGAGCGTGAATGTCCCAAAAGAAGTTGTCATAAATGTTATGATGTTTATTAATGAGATAATAAAGACAAACAAAAAAGATTATATTGACAGATTATTCGAATTGAATTTAGTAGGGCAATTGATGGAACTTAGAGAGCACTTAGAACGAGAAATACTCGAAGCGTATCTATACATTGTGTATTCCATCTCTCATATTTCACAAAGAAATATTGATTTTATTTTAGACATGGTTCCATGTGAATTCTTCCAAGCACATATAAATGATTCGGAAAACATCCAAAGAAATCTTTGTTCTATATTATATTCATTTACTTTCACTTCAAAATCGCAAAATTTAACTGATCAATTAATCAACTTGATTTATGGCTTGCATACTCAAGTAGATGAAGAATCAGCATATATGCTGATATCTGCTTTGAACAAAATTGGTCACAAAGTTGTTTCGCAGTCATTTGTCGCAATTTTAATCGATAAAGATTTAATCGACTTTGGATTGCAGTTTCTCGAGAGTGATGATCCAAGGAAGGCTGGAATATCATCCATATTTTTGTCCACAATCTGTATTAATGGCTATGAAACGAATTCTAATGATATGGCGCGAATTAATGAATTATTGATATCTGAAGATCTTTCTAAAAGAAAGAACGCTTTGGAAATCCTCAATGAGATAGTTCAGATAAAAGATGTTTATGCAAACAGATTTGCAGCTGATCAAGAACTCGTTCACAGCATTATTTCCTTGATAAGCGAATCAGACTATGAAATAAAGTTTTCCGCGGCATGTTTCTTGTGCGGCTTAATTCGAAATTGCGGACCTGACTTCCTGAAGTTGATCGCTGACATAGAGTGGCTGCCTCAGATGCTGGGCCTTTTCGATACTGGCCAGAGCATGGCGTTTAACGAGCAATTTGCAGAGAGCATTTTAGTCGGTTTTCAGCGAATCACAGACAAGGAATTGCTGAATCATTACATGACTGAATTCATGGAAAACAATGGAGAAGATATGTTCAACGATGTTCAATTCGAAGATGGAGAACTTCCTAACTATACAAACTCATTCTTGGCAAAATTTGTTGATCAAGATGATTCATCAACAGAATAACATATTCTTTTCTCATTGATTTAATTAACATTTCAACGGTGTCTACATATTATTTGGTTATTTTTGGTTATTATAGAAAAATATTTTATATTAAACAGTGAAAATCATTTGGAGTTCATCCAAAAATAGCATACAACTCAAATGATTTAGTGGTAGTATAATAAATGATTGATTTCACTATAAAAATAAAATTTCAAAAAATCAAGAAATATCGCTCTACATTAGATTTATAGATCAAGCTTTCCATGGGTATAACAATCCCAGTGCTGTTATGGCTTTGCATATGAAAGTGAACTGAGGTTCCTCATCGTTTTTGACATCTGATATTTTACATGTCAAATTGATATCGTTTTTCACATCGATGCGAATTACGTGGACTAGCAAAGAGAAATGAAAAATAAACAAGGAACTTTTCAAAAAGTGACAATTGAACAAATCACTTACCTAGACATACTGCATTCGTTTTTAATAGCAAAAATTCCGATAAAAATTTTAGAATAAGTTTTCGGAAATTGGTTGAAAATTTGTAATCTACAGTATCTTTATAATCAAAATATATAAAAATCATACAGAAAAAAGTTTTTTGTGCATTTTTGCATGTCAAAAAATTCTCATTAATCGAAATAATTTAAAATTTATATCCAAAATCACATGTAAGAACAGAATTCATGGACTCAAAGAAAAAATATGGTTTTCGAACTTTGGCCTGAAAAATGGAATTTACGATATCCCTATATTCGAAATTCATCAAAATTGAACAAAAAATGTAACATTGATGAAACAAAAAAACCAAAAAATGTTTGTTCTAACTGCATTGATAGGACTCCACAGCGAGTGTATATCCCAAATCGCAGCGAATGGACGAAAAAGAGGAAAAAGCCATCCTTTCTGATAAACCGTCAAATCAGTAATATGACTGATAGTGGCAACGCAATCAAGTTAGTCCTTCTCGGTGACTCCGGCGTCGGCAAGACTAGCATTGTTACGCAGTACGTCTCCGGAAGTGCTCCAGAAAATGTCAATCCAACAATCGGTGCCGCTTTCGTGACCAAAGATGTTACAATCGATGGACAAAATCTCGAGCTTCTTATCTGGGATACAGCCGGACAGGAAGTCTATCGTGGTCTCGCCCCAATGTACTATCGTAGCGCTCTTATTGCATTCATTGTTTACGATGTTACAAAGGCTGAGTCCTTCGATTCAGTTTCATACTGGATCCGCGAGCTCAAGACAAACGTCGAAGAGAATATTGTTATCCTTGTTTGCGGCAACAAGATCGATCTTGAAGATAAGCGTACAGTTGAATACTCCACAGCTCAAAATATGGCTCAGGAGAATGGTGCACTCTACGCTGAGACATCTGCTAACACAGGCTCTGGCGTCGAGCGTATGTTCCAGTTGGCCATCTCTACACTTCTTAAACAGCGTACCCCAGGCCCAACAACCCCAAAGGGTGTTGATATTAACAACGAGGGCTCTGGCAAGAAGGAAAAGGGCTGCTGCTAAAGAATCGTTAGATATATTTTATCGATACAGGTTCCAACATGGGATGTAAACCTCTCAAAATTTAATTTTTATATTTATCTTCTGTGTTGTCTTGTTTTGAGTTTTTCCTTTATCAATATGCGAAATTTTTTCGTCTTTCAGCTTTTGAACCTAACAACTCTGGAACTGGTATCAGAGTTTTTTTTTATACTATAATTGAGATCGATAATAGAGATTTACCGATGTCTTAAAGATGTGAAAAATAATCTTTGCAGCAAATGCCTCAGTCACTTAAAAATAATGGGCTTTCGGAGGAAATACATAAAAAGAATAATATTTAATACATATAAACATAAAGAAATTATTGTTTGTTATAAATGTGCTGCCCAAGCTTATTAACGTTATTGGTTGGCTTCTCAGCAAGCTGCTTGTTAATGTTCTGTGTGAGTTTGTAGCTTAAAAGAACAAAAAGCATAATTAAAATAATTTTGTGAGTAAAGGTTATCTCTGCAAAAATCTCATTGTATGCTTGCTTGAGGATGAACTGCAATTCGAGAGTGAGTCTAAAAATAATTGAGATTGGGATTGGGATATGCATGTTTAACATTGCAGATTGATGGTAGATTCGAGCCTCTTGAATTGTATTAGCTGTTCTAGCAAAATGGAACCCACTTATAGGTGCTGTATGAATGATTTTCAAAATTTTGAGACTTGCATCCTTAAATCCATCAAGGAACGTTTCATTTCTACTACAAAACATCTTATCAAGTTTCTCAATAGGATCCATATTTATCTTTCTATGCGTTCGAAAATATTTTACCATTTGAATCGCACCACAATGGCCCATTAAAGCCAATCTCTCATATAGTATCTGCGCTAAGTTGGGATTTCCATTGATGTATGCCTCTTCCGCTTTGATTAGATCATTGAATATTGGATATGTGTCTAAAAAGTCTCTAATGAATGCGTACCTTTCAAATGCTTTCTTTGGATCTCTGTACTGGTCATCAAAGAGTCCGAATGTAATTTCTTGTTCAAAGAAATTATCATTTAGCTCAATTGTTGGCGGATTAACATTAAACGGTTCGACACCAAATGTAGATCCAAAGTAAATTAATGTTTGGAAGAAAGTATCACCATCTTCAGCAAGAGATTTCAATAAAGGGATTGCATCTATTTGTCTCGTACCATTTGCAAGCTGGAATAACTGAATAATTGATGCAATACGTGTGTTAAATGGACTTTCAGTCTTATAGCATTGATTTAACAAATTTAGATAAAAAGACGAATTATGCGGCGTTGTTTCAAGAATAGCTTTCAAAAGCATGCCAGGAGGTCCAACAGTGTGTTCTTTTCTTTTGAGATCTGCTAAATATATATCGCGAACATTTTTATATTTCAAATATTGATAAAAATCATCAGGTAATTCTTGCCAATTTTTCTGTGAAAGTAAATATCTGTCGAGGGATTTAGAAAGATGAGAAATTTCGCCGAAATCAGTATTGTGTATATGTTCGAGATCAATTGGGGATCGAATTAAATCGGCTGCATATTCCAAAAATGCTAATTTAGCAATATGCTCTAAGTCGTCTATAATTTGTTTGCTTGGTGTACGGCTTTTATCTGAGAACGCTTTGGAGATTCTTAACATTTTGGCAAATACTGTATCAGATGGGTCATAATCATACAATTTTAACACATCATCCAATGTTGCTCCTTGTACGTAGAAATATTGGAATTGTAAAACTAAATCGATACAATGTGGATTTTTGGAAGCGCATTTATCAAAAAGTTGAGACAACAATGAGGTATCTGGTGCTGCACGCTCATTAATAATATAAAATCCGACAGCTAGACATGTTTCATCGAGATTTCTTGAACATGTTTCTATATATTCCTCAATTGAGATAGAACAATTGAACGTCAATTCGTCAAACTGATCTGATGAAAAAGCAACTCTGTTTTTCGTTGAAATTAGCCTTGGAATTTGGATGTCTGGCATTCTGAGAGATAAAAAGAACGCCAACATCAAAATTGCCTCAAAGAAGGGTGTGTTTTTCTTTAAAAGGGTCTTTATATACATCACCCAATTTAACGAGGATTATGAACAGTACACTGTTGTTCAAACGTTTGCATGAAAAAATAAAAAATGATCATCAGAGTTCAAAAAAAAATATGTATTCTTATTTCAATCTGTATAAAATATAAAAAATTTCAAAATACAATGAAAATAAATCCGAATTAAATCGAGAATATTGTTTATAAATATAAATTGAATGATTTTATCAATAATAAAATGGGTCATCCGCCTATAAAAATTTTTTCCTCAAAAAATAACTAACGCCAAGATTTAATCAAATTGAGCGCAAAGAACAACAGAATCCTGAATCACAACGATTCATCAAATTATTCAACTTATTATAAAAAGTTAAAAAAAGCGTTATGTAAATCGTGTGAATGAATGGGTGCCGAAATATGTCAAAGATGGATAAATCCATTTCAAATTACAAATCAAATTTGTGTGAAACCGTTCCAAAAAATAAATGAGTGATACTTGTAATGGCATTCAGTGGATTTACAAGCTTTTTGCAGACTGCATTGTTTCCACTAGAGACAAATGGTCCTTCGGCATAGGCATGCTGTCAAACCTCATCTGGGTCGTTGCTTCAATTCCGGAAATTGTTACAATTTGCCGCACAAAGGATATTGAAGGCGTCTCACATTTCTTATTCATCTTCCTCGTTATTGGAGACTTTACTGGACTCACTGGTAACATTCTTACCGGTGGTTTGGCCACACAGATTATCACCAACATCGTTTATATTATTTTTGATGTTACGTTGCTCATTCAATGGATCTACTATAGATGCAAGAATGGCAAAGGCAATTCGAAATTGGAGCATGTTGAAAGTGAAGATAACACAAACAGCATCGGAGCCGTTGGTGTTGCCGCTGCCATTGCTGTTGTGGCTGCTATAGATTATGCTGAACCTTACCGCGGTGAAGCTCTTATAGGTTCCATTTTCGGTTGGGTTTCTGGCCTTATTTACACAGCTTCAAGACTTCCACAGGTATATTTGAACTTCAAGAGGAGATTTGTTTCCAACCTTTCTCCGCTTTACTTCGTTTGCACAATTTCCGGAAACACGACATATTTCCTTTCCCTCCTTATTAGAGATTCATCAGCTAGATACATGTGGCGTCAGTGCCCATGGATTGTTGGCGCCCTTGGACCACTGTTTTGCGACATTCTTACAGCTTTTCAGATGTGTATCTTCGGATATTCCACTACTCCTTTTATGGACCATGGAAAGAAAGGCGAACAGCATGGCGAAGATGATGACGATGAGATTATTCCTGAACTCTAAGTTTTATTCGAACAATTATTAATAAAATAGTATTCTGTTATACAGTGAAATGCAGTACTTTTTATACGCAAAAGAGTGCAGCACATATGATCATCCCATATGTGATAAAATATGAATTATGAGAAAAAGGTTGATAAGATCTTGTATCATACAAATATTATAGAGATGCATTGCAGTGCTCATCATTTATCAATGTTGCGATTAATCTAAACATTTTCAATCTTGGAAAATACTATTATGGTTTAAATGTGATATAATCATTGAGCCAATACAGTTGGCTTAATGACGTTATATCAGGCTTCTCAAACAGAGAGCTCCTTCTCATTAATTATTGAAGTATTTGAGTAAAAATGCTTGTCAACAAATTGAAGTTGACTAGTAGTAAAAACTTCACCAAGTATTGGTGTCTCATCAATTTCTTTGGTTGATTTGGAATAACCAACAAGTATTGGACCACTTTCTTGAACAATTTCCCATTCTGCCGGAGTTTCAAGGTATTCAACAACTTTTGGATAGCGAAATACAGATGAATCTGTTGCTTTTTCGGTTTCTCGGCACATTTGTTGATGAACTTTTCGCTGCCTTTCAGACATTCCTTTCAGATTAACTCCACAGAAAGGGCATCGCTCTGATGTCCTTGTAATTGACTCCTGACGAGCTTGGTTATCCAAGCAATGATTAATATGTCGTTCTGCAACTTGAGCAGAAAGATTTGATAAATCGGTATTACACATCGGGCATAGATTTGTTTGGCATGGTTTTTCTTCGGGCTTTCCAGCTTTCGAAAGACATGTATTTATATGTATTTGTCGCCAGAGGCTGTTTTGTTCAGTAAGATCTTCGTTGCAGACTGGACAGAAAAATCCTTCATCTTCTTCTGATAGGGCCATTATGCGCAAAGATCTTAAAAAATGAAATTTGCAAAGAAGAAAAATGAATAAAAATATTTAAATTTGGTTTGCTGATATCTATATTTTACCCTAATTTTTCTTCATCATTCTTGATT
This sequence comes from Trichomonas tenax, assembly GCA_023091735.1. Taxonomy (NCBI): domain Eukaryota; phylum Parabasalia; order Trichomonadida; family Trichomonadidae; genus Trichomonas; species Trichomonas tenax. The sequence goes on from JALKBU010000342.1 coordinate 16,229, forward strand.
TTGATTACTTTCTAATCTTGATATATAATATAATCAATCCCACATCTAATATCCAGCATGTTACATCGCAGATAGTGGTGGCGGGCATATCGTCTTCCAAATGAACCGAGCCTTGTTTTGTGTTCGAATTTGATATTCTGAAAGAATAATACGATTATACAAAACAGTGTTTATTTACTATTCATAACGGCATATCAACAACGAAGTTATGGACCTTCAAAGCAAACTTTTAGAAATGAAAATATTAATTCTTAATTTCTTTTCGAAAATTTTGCTGTGCTTGGAATAAGAAAAGAAAGAAATATGTATTTGCACAAAAAGAAATCATTAAACTTTTGGAGTCACCCCCTGTCCCCTACTTAAGTGAGGCCAAGCGGTTTTGCCGTCCTTTTAGGTTGATGCCACGTCCAGTTCTTCACGAGGAACATTTTAAGATCCCAGAGAACATCAAGTGCACAGTTAAGTCTGGTGTCGTCACAATCGAGTACACAGATCCAAAGGACAAGAAGACATCAAAGCTTGTCAAGGATCTCTCCCACCTCAAGCTCGATTTCGAGTACGAGGCTGAGAACCACCGCATCACAGCTCGCTGCTGGTTCGGCAACCGTAAGCTCCTTGCCCGTATCGGTACACTCTTCGGTCTTGTCAAGAACATGATCACCGGTGTTACAGTCGGCTGGAGATACAAGATGCACTTCGTCTACTCCCACTTCCCAATCAAACACACATGCTCCGAGGATGGCAGTGTCTTTGACTTCAACGGTTTCATGGGTCACAAGGAGCACAGAATTGTTAAGGCTCCAGAGGGCGTTAGAATCTGGTCCAACGAGTCTGTCGCTAAGGATGAGATCAATATCGAGGGTGCCAGCCTTGAAGATGTCTCCCTTGTCTGCGGCCAGATCCACCAGCTCACAAAGATCAAAGATAAGGATCTTCGTAAGTTCCTCGATGGTATCTACGTCCAGCATATCGAGCACCTCAAGGAACAGTAAAAAATATTTTTCCTCTTCCTGAATAATTGCTTCCTTATTTCAAATCTCAAATCGCCAAGTTCCTACCTTTAATTTAATTATATATACGGATTTAAATTGCATTTCTTTAAATTCAGATTTCAAAAGGCATGCCTATTGAGTGTATAACATGACCACTCTAGATACAGTCTCATGGAAAGTTTTATGGGACTTTCTATCATATAAAAGCATTAAGATATATATATATAATATTTTTCATTTTTTTGTGATAAAGATCTCATATTAAATAAACGACGTTGCCCATTAGTATGAACATATGAATATAGATACATAAGTCTTAACTGATAAATAAATTTATGATAAATATATATTTGTAATTACACACAAATGTAATTCGGTGCACTAGATCCGTTATATCCGTATATTCATATGTATTTTATCACAAATCTCGAGTTGAGAATTCATAAATATTTAAACTCTGGAAGGTATCATAAAAAGAAATGTATGATTAAGCTCAACTTGCCTTAAGTACAATTCTGTATTTATTCATAAAAAGACCTAATATTGCTTGCTTAAAGGCGACGACCACGGCGGCCACCCTTCCTGCGTGTAGAATCGTGTGGGAGTGGTGTGACATCCTCGATACGGCCAATCTTAACACCAGCACGAGCGAGGGCACGGAGAGCGGACTGTGCACCCTGCTGTGGGAGGCGGCGTGTGGAACCACCTTCACCACGGAACTTGATGTGAACGCCATCAATGCCGAGTTCCTTCAGACGGGCAGCAACCGCCTGAGCGGCAAGCATAGCAGCGTATGGTGTAGCCTCATCACGCTGAGCACGAACAGCGATACCACCTGTGCAGCGGGCGAGTGTTTCAGAGCCGGAAAGATCAGTAACGTGGACGAATGTATCATTCTTGGAAGCATAGATGTGAGCAACACCAAGAATAACTTCACCCTCCTTCTTCTGTGGGCCAAGCTGGACATCCTTCTTACCTGTTGTCTGCTGTTCTACTGGAGCAGCGGGAGCAGCCTTTGGAGCTGACATTTCGAAAGGAAGAGCCAAAACCGTTCTCGACTTTACATGACAGATTTTTGCTTCAAATGACATTTTTTTCAAATCATATTTGCAAACCTCATAGATCGTATTCACAGATGCTAAAACAGCGATATAACATATTTTTTCATCTGATTTTTGACTATTGTTCAAGATTCATTCAATCACACAGAAAAACAATAGTTTCTCTGTATATCTGAATAGCATGGAACACAGATTGATGATTACCATAACTCTTATTGCGGATAGCAGCCTTAATTAATAAAATGTTTTATCGACAGACAAAACCCCACATTCTTGAAGCGGAAAATTTGAGCAGGGTGTAGCAGTTGGGATGGGTGTTTACATACTAAGGGAACTCATCCCTAGATTCCCAATTTAAATGCTTTGCAACCCACGATTATTTTCAATTCAATTATTTAATGAGAAAAAAGATAAATGCAAAAATCATCGATTTTTTTAATGCTGGCAGTTGGGCGTCACAAAATATGTGAAAATCGAGTGAAAAATTAATGAAATTTTTTAACAATTGCAAGAAAATCCTAAAAGTGACATTGTCAATGTCTGTTCCTTTAAGGGAACATTCAAATGAACAATCCTTGAGCTACTCTGATGATGCGGGAACAACAAAGTCTGGAGCGTCATCGTTGCCGCGAACAAACAGACGAAATGGAGCAAGAGTTGCAAGAATTGTTCAAACAGGTTATCAATTAAATCAACGAATTTCAGATTTAATCCTCTCAGGACCAACTACAGCACAAACACCAAATTCGTATCCATCAATGGAACCCGCACCTGACATATCTTCATTTTTTACAAAATCACAAGTACCATGTAGAGGCCAGGTGATTAACGGACATATATGCTTCCGCCTAATACCGAAGATTCCGCGATTGCTTTGTGCATTCAACTTCACACATAGCGAAGGACATAACGTTGTTTTAGTTTTCACTCCGCCAGAAGTGACTGTTCCCTATGTGTTGAACGGAACACCTTCTATATATCAAGGGAAAGAGGTTGATATTACACAAATACTCGTTAACGGGCAAAATGAAATTTTAGTCAATACACAATCAGTCACCATAGAAACGATGATTTCCATAGAGTGGAGAGATTTAGAGACACCGGAATCAATTGTAAATAGAATCGTAAACGAAGTCCCTCATATGGAACTTCCGCCATTCAATTGTTATATCAGCGAAATTTGTCCTATTTCCCAGAAAATTATAGTCTATCCAGGCCGCGGTATAGTTTGTACTCACTGTCAATGCTTCGATTTGCTTGCATTTATTAAGCAAGCTCAATCTACAAATAACTGGAACTGTCCAATTTGCGGACAATTGCTGCGTAGAGAGATACTTAGATATGACCCAAGCTACTTGAAGAATTGCGGAAATATGCTTATCGGTGTCGATGATTTCATGGTTGATGACGGAGGTGCAGCAGCGTTCTTTTAATGTTGCTCTCTTATTGGTTTCATATTATTGTTTATATTATTTTTTCATTGTAGTTTTATTTCGTTAATTATGTCATAAAAATTGTTATTTTTGTTTTGCGGGTGCAAAATGGGAATTATTTGTTTCATATTGATCAATATTTGGATTTCATTTTGAAACATTCCAATTCAAGTTCCAGATCGGCGTTAGCATAGGTATTGCTGCAAAATATTAATCATCGGCCAGGAAGTTAATTTTTGAATACATAAAATAACAACCTCGTGGTCTCCTTTTCCTTCTTTTTAGAACAGGGCGTCCATGGCAATCATTTAAAGCTTTATTATTGTTCAAATAAAATCGTATCTAGAAACAACTTCTGAAAATTACATTGCAAATAGCTGGTGAAAATTCATGTAGAATGCCAAGAAATCCGATGTTGAATAGAAAATTAAATCAAAAGTCATTTAATTTATGTGAAACGTTATCACCAAATACAGAGCTGTAATAATAAAACGAGTAAAAAATAGAAATTTAAAAAAGGGAAAAAATAAAATAAATCTAGCAACATCCTTTCTTCTGCTTAGCTGGAACAAGGTGGTTCTTCTCCTTAACAGGCTCGTTAGCCTGGAAAACTGTAGAATAGCACTGAGCAGCTGTTTCGAAAAGGGCATGAACGCCATTTCCTGTTTTCGCAGAGGTAATTAGGAACTGTTTAGCATTATGCTTTTGGACAAGATCGCTACCGATGTTATTTAATTTAGTAGTTTCTTCGTTGCTGATTGTATCTCCCTTTGTTGCAACAATAAATATAATGCATTCTGGGACTTCTGCTCTAACTCTTGCAATCCAGTTTTCAACATTTGTGATACCACTCTCGTAATTGTCATTAGGTGTGGGCTCGAAGCAGACGAACGCAACTTGAGATTCTCTGTAAAACATCTGGGAAATTGTCTGGAATCTTTCCTGGCCTGCAGTATCCCATATCTGGAGCTCTACTTTCTTTTTGTTTTCTACTTCGATGATTGCGTTGCAAGATGCCGGAGCAACGGTTGGTAAGGCTTGGTTTTCGAATGGATTGTCGAAGAAAGAACTTACTAAGCTTGTCTTACCGACACCGCTCGATCCGACAAGGATAACTTTAATTGTGTAATCTGCGTCGCTCTCTATTTCCATGTTATTTAAATGAATCGCTTTTTTATCGTCGTGGCTCAAAGTGATTTTTATTTTTCGATTTAATTTATTGCGTTGGCTCTGATATGATATTAAGAATTCATATTTATTATTCACAAGTGATTTGACGATCTGGAAATTTAATTCATGAATTTTATCAAATTTGGATACTTTGCATGACAGAGAAACTAATGTCAACAAAATTTTACGTCAAAAAATAATCAAAATTTAAATTCGAAATTAACGATAGAAATAATACATACAACAGATATAATAATCAAATCCAAAGGATTTCGCCAAAACTTGATAAGATTATGCAGGCTTACACAGGGATCTGGCAAATTGGAAATTGGAAACAGGCTCTATGAACAGTGTGTGTGAATGTGGAGTTATAAAAATTATTTATGATTTCTCTACCGTTAATAAATTTTTAGAGAAATTTCTTGCGTGAAAAAGTTTGCTCATAAATCGAAAATCAAAAACTAGAATTAAATAACATCCTTCCTGCATATTTTTGAGAGGTTCTCGTGGTGCAGCCGGTTAGCACATTTGTCTTATAAGCAGATGGTCGCGGGTTCGAGCCCCGCCGAGAACACTTTTTTCCTCATAAAAGACTTTTCTATTGTTTTTATAAATCCAGAAATATAACAATAAGAAGAAATAAAATCTCAATTATGTTGCAAATAACGTGTTTTATAAAAATCTATTCTATGAGGTCTATCAAAAAAATCCGATTTTTAAGAATTTATGTCGAATAAGGGCGGGGGACGCCAAGGAATATTAGCTGACGTTCCTAAGAGCACCCCAAAAAGCTCAAAAAAGTCGAAGGCTCAAATGCACTTTGCAAATGCTGCGTTACCGCCACTTCCAAAAATTGAATATCCTAAAACTTCAGGGTGTTTGTCTCCTGTCTCAAGACCATTAAAACCACCGGAGGATTTACTTCCTAATTATAATCCTGACAATTCTTTTTCACAAATCGAACGAGTCACACAGCATATCGAAAAAATTGTTAATAATTACGAAGAAAAACTCGAAGATGATGCACAAAAGATGCGAGCAGAGTTTGATATGCAGTTCGCCAGTTACAGTTTACAACCAACTGATATTGTTAAACAATCTCAAAAAATTGTTGACGAATTAATATCGAAAAACAAGGAACTCAAGGAGACACAGAACTCTCTGATGGATGGCATTTCTCACTGGCTGAAGCGAGAAGAGCAAACACTTCAAACAGCCACACAACCAATCGATGTTCCCATTATTGATGATGACGTCATGTCAAAAATGGATTCAAACAGCAAGAATGAGGTTGCTCTGAAGGCTGTATCAATCCACTCCGATATTGTTTCAAAATCAATTATGCAAATTCGTCATCTTGAACAAAAAATCATGGAGCAAGCACAAACAATCAAAGATCTTAAAGATGAAAATACAAAACGCGTAGTTTCAGTTCAAAGACGAATTGACAATAAATTAGATGAAGCAACAAAGAAAGAGCTTGAAGAGGCAAAGAAAACTATTGCTCGCCTTGAAGCTACCAATAAAGAGCAACAAAATAGAATTGAGCAGTTGATTGTTGACTCAATCAAAGTTAATTCGAGTAGAAGTAACACAAGTTCAACTTTGGCTGCTAACTATGAAAACTCCGAGAAAGATGTATTAATTGAGCAACTTCAAAAACAAATTTCAGACTTGAAAGAAGAGAATAACAATATCAAAACTACAATTAGATTAAGACAGAACGAAAAGGAGTTTTTGCAGTCCAGAATCACAAGCCTTGAAGAACAAATCAAAACAGACAGAAAGAAATTTGATTTGCAATTTAGAGAATTAATCAATGCAAAAGATGATAAATCAGGCAAAGCAGGTAAAGACAACGCTTCCCTTAAGATGATTCAAACACTCAGGAACGAAATCTCTGACTTACAAGAAAAGATGAACAAGCAAAAACAAGAAGATCAGCAAACACTCGAACTTGAAATTCAGAAACTTCGAAATGAATTCGAGGAAAGAGAACTCACATTCAAGCAAAAGATGGCACTCAAGTATGCTAATAGTAACAACAGAGCAGAACTTGAAGACTTCAAGAACAACGAGTTACAACTTCGCGAGAATTTGAAGCGTGATCATGAGATTGAAATAGAGAAAATCAAAGCAGAGCATCAATCAGAGATCAATTCATTGATCGATGAATATGCTGAAAAGATGGAAGTTCTCAAGACAAAGCTTCAAGAAGCAGAGATATCTAACGTTGACACTGATACAGCTGCAAAAATCGAAAAGATCACAACGGATTACGAGAAAAGAGCAATTCAGCTCGAGTCGGATTTCAACCAAAGAATTCAAGCTCAAAGACAAGAGTTTGTTAGATTCAAGGCTAAAATCGATAAAGACATCGAAGAAAAGGATTTGCTGATACAGCAGCTCAGCGAGCAAGTGAAGAATTCGAACAACGAGACTGACATGCACAAACTTGCAAGAGAAAAGACCGAAATAGAGCTCAGCATTTATAAGCAGATGGAGACAGACAAGAGCGAGTTAATCATTCCAGAAACGAATGAGCTCCCGAAGGTTGACATTGTTGGTCTCGCGGGAGAAATCAGAGGAAGGGTCGAATCAGAGTTCTTGAAACAAAGAATGGCATTCGAGTCTGCAATGAAGAATAGAATGGCGATCCAAAGGAACGAAGCTAATGCAGAGTTTGAGAAGAAAATGAACGAGATGAAAGAAGAGTATGAAGGCAAGATGTACAGCTTGGAGAACGACTATAAGGATCAAATATCACAGCTTGAAGGCGTTATTGAAGGAATGAAGATTGCTGATAGAACAAACAATCTTCAAGCTCAAACAGAAGAACTCGATGCCAGAATTAGAGCCTTGGAGATGGAAAAGGAGCAGCTTATTCAACAGAACAGAGCATTATCAAGTGCGGCAATAGATGATGTAACTAAAGCACAACTTGATCAGCTTCTTATCGAAACAGAAGAAAAGCAGAAGGAAATCGACAATCTTCAAAAGCGTCTCAAAGAATTGAAGGACAAGCAACGCTATGTTTCATCGCCAGAAACGCGCAGACCAGTGATCCTGACACGAAGATCCATGGAGCATATGTTCATTGACAATAGCAAGGACATTATAAAGGGTGATATGTCAAGTAAGCTTGAAATTTGTGTTTCTATTCCACCAGCGAAGAAGATCGATCCAACAACTCTTCCTGTTACACTGATTAACCAGTTCTGCAACAATGATCCGCCAATGCTTCATGATGCAGAAACTATCACAAACAACAATCATTACCAGCAGCTTAGAATTTGCTTGGATAGATCCGAAGGTTATGTTTTCGTCGAAGTTCCTGAGATCGAAGGAAAAAGTGAACAGGAGATTGCTCGTGACAATGTTCCACTTTCTACACGTTCTAATTTAACAACATCTACTGCAAGTATCCAAACTGATGCTGATGGAACACAAACGCCTCCAAGCAATGCTCCAAGAAATCTCGTTGTCGTTGCAAATAATAGAAAGAAACAAGGACTCAAGATCAGCATTAATGAAGACAGAGGTACGATCGTTATTGAAAAGCCAGAGATTATTACAGAGGTTATCATGGAATCGGATGGCGAGAATGCAAACCACAGACCGAGGAGAAGCAGCATCTTGGCTGTCTCTGAGGATGGCGAAAGCCTTGATATAGATATCGACAATAATGAGGAAGATTCCAAGATTGTCAAATCCACTCCATCTAAATTATCTCTTGAACTTAAGGTCCATGTTATGGATGAGGAACCAAAGAAGCCAGAAAATCCAATGGAGGCTGCACTCCAAAGCAGCAATAGATTGGCAAAGATGAAGATCTCAGAATCGTCTGCAAGCATTGATATCAACACAAGCAAGGCAGAGCTCTCTAAAACAAGCAGTCGTTCGGTAAGCATTGCTGCTCAGGATTCACAAAGCAAGTTGATACTCGCATCACATGTCGATACAGACGTCCCACCATCATTGCGGAAGGTTCCTGAAAGACAGGCGAAGACTCCTGAACTCGAAAGCTCTGGCAATATACAGTTCAATTCCTTGATGCTTAGACCACTCCAATCTTCAGTCCAAGCATTCGATATCGAAAGGAAACCACATAAGCCGGTTATCAAAAGAAAGATGAAGAGGGTTTACGCAGTTCAAGTTTCGGTTGAAGCAACTAAAGAAATTACTGTCGAAAAAGTTGCAACAGATGAAGGCCACTTCACGAAGGTATTCTCCAACACATATCAACACTTCAACAATTACTCCGTTGATCCAAAGCGAAAGACAGCAGTTTCTTGCCAAGTTGACATCATTGAAACGCCGAAGCATAAGATTCTCAAATTCATCCCTCCAATGGAAGTGTTCTCATTGATGATGGATATCATTTCTCCGGAAGAGCCGCCGGAAGTTTTCCCTGCTGTTTCTCATTACACACCGCCAAAGACGGAAGTTCTCAGCTTAGTAACTGCTGCTGGTGATGTGATAGAATTCCCACCAAGACCAATGCTCTCAATGGCGACTGATGAATCTGTCATCGATGTTGGTTCAAACATTGTCATCAAGGAGGCCACGGCTATTGGAAAGAACCTTGAGCTCGTCATGTCAGAGATACAAAACCTTCACGAAGAGCCGGACACAGAAAAGAAGGAGCAAATGATGAACAAACTCGGTCTGCAACTCGATGTCGAGAAGGACAACTTGATTTCACAACTCAAGGAAAGAGTTACTGAACTTGAGCAATTGCACAAACAAAAGGTTTCACTTTCAACAATGCAAACAAACGATTTAGAAATTGAAGCAGTCAAAACTCCTGAAGACAAAGCAAAAAAGGTTGATGTTGAAACCGCTTCAGTCTCTTCATCCAAGAAACTTGAGATGTCTACAACGCTCAGCATTGCAGAGAGCGAACCAGAAAAGAAGTCGCAAACTCTCGAAATCAATCCGGTCATTGAGATCTCAAGGAATGAAATCACTCCATCTCTTAGTGAAGACATTCAGTGGACATATGACAAGAACTTGAAGCCACTCAATCTTGACATTGGACAAACAGAGTCAATATTCATCTCAGCAGAGCCTGCAAAGCCAGCAAAGAAGGTTGTTTCAATGATGCGCAATCCAGCTGATGAATTAGCACTCAGAAAACAGGCAGAAGAGATTGATAAGCTCAAGAAGAAGATCAAAGAGCTCGAAAATGCTAAGACACCGCAGCAAATGTCTGAAGCGGTTTCAGGCATCAACGATGCACTCCAAACAGTCCAAGAAGAAGGAGGCAATACTGATGTCATACAACTCACTGGAACACAGCCAAAGGCAAAGAAGTCCAACCTCACCACATCTTCGGATGTTTTTTTAGTTCTCAATGATGCAAAGATGCTGTCACAAGACACATTTGACGCCTACGAACAGAGCAAGAACAACAGCCTTGAAGCTGCCAAGAACCTCAACGATACCATCGAAGACTTCTCTCAGAAGATCGGTCCAGGCGGAGCAACGCCATCTGAGCAGGCGAAGCTTGTCAAGAAAGTCAAGGACATCGCTGCAGTTATCGGTAAGACACCAGAGGCACCGCCAAAGAACGAAATCGCAAATCTCTATGCAAAGGCACTCGAAGAAATCTCAAGACAAAACGATATCATTGACAAATTACGTCGTGAGATTGTCAACTTGAAGCAATTCTCTTCCGCAAGTTCAGCATTCGTCAAAGTTCAGCAGGTCGAGAAAGAGCTTAACTCGCTTCTCGAGAATCGCATTGGAGAAAACAACTTGTTCACAAATTACCAGGACGCTGCAGCATACATCAGATCAATGGCTGATCAGATTAAGAGCGACGGATCTGTTGCATCTGCTGGCGCTGCACCAGAAGTTGACCAACTGAAGAAGCTTATGAACGGAGGACAGCCTCAGTGGTTCACAATCAAGGATACGATCGGTAAGATTCGCGACAAGATGAGCAAAGATATACAGAAGAGCTTGAATGAGGAATTAATCCAGGATCTCGCTGAAAAGCTCGATGAGCTCACTAAAGCAAACGACGAACTTCGTAAGGAGAGAATACAGATGGACAGAGACAGAATGATTGAAAGAGAGAAGAGTAGAATCGAGTATCAGAAGCTCTCAGAGCTTTACAAGAATGCACAAGAATACAACAGACTTCTTCAGAAGATTCAACCGAAGGCTATTCAACCGGAGACAGAGACAACCGAGCAAGAGAAAGAAATTGCCTCACAGCTTGAAGAAAGTCAAATCAGAGAGCGTCAGCATTTGGAGGAACTTCAGCGCAAGATTGAACAGAACTCTAAGCTCGAGCAGGAGAACTTGAGACTCGAAGGCGTCATCAAACAGCAAGAAGAGACATTCAACAAGTTATTCCAGCAATCAGCAGATAACCAAGCTGACAAGATGATGGCTGGAATCAGATCGGAAGAGCTCATCAAAGAGGATGAAATCCTCAGGAAGAAGATTTTAGTCCTTGAAGGTATTCGTGATGACCTCAACAAACAAGTTGCAGACTTCACATCTAAACTCGGAGATTCTCAAAAAATTATTAACTCCCTCCGTGCGGAAATCATCAAGCTTCAGGACCAACTCGTCAACCAAGACGTCACTTCTCAGAAGAAGATCATCGAGGAAATCAAACTCGAGCCGAAGTCTGAGGCTGCAAGAATTGTCAAACTCTACCAGTCGAAGATGGACAACATGCAGCAGATTCTTGAAAACAGAGGCCGTGAGCTCATCCAACTTGGATTCAAGCGTGCTCAAGATCAGAAGGAAATCTTGTTGATGAAGGCTGAAATCAATCGTTTGAAGCGTGAACTTAAGTTCCAATCGATGCGTTACAACACATCTAAAGAAGATGCTGAATTCGTCAGAAAGTCTGTTGCTACAAGAGATGAAGTTATCCGTGAGCAGAAGCGCGAAATTGCAAGACTCCGCAGCGTCATTGAGAGATTCGTCGCAATGAAGCAGATTCAGGCGCTTTCTTCGAAGGAATCCGAATCTCTTATCAACGATATCATTTCTTCTCGTGGAAGAATCAAATATGCATCAATCATTTCCAAGCGCAGATTTGAGCGCGCAAATGGAATGACTACAGCAAGATTCGACTCTCTTCTCCAGAGAGACAAACAGCACCAGATGCAGGTCGAACAGAAGCGTCGTGAGTTCCTTGAGAGACAGGAAAAGCAGAACATGCGTATTCTTCAGGATGTCGCTCTCCTCGCTAGAGAGAACGAGCTCACGATTCCTGAGACTGTCGTCATGCAGATGATGCCGAAGCCGAAGCCATCATCAAAGGTTAATGCCACACAAGCGAAGAAGGAATATATCCAAATTTCAACGAAAGAAGTTGATGCAGCCCTCAAACTTGATGTTCCTAAATCTCGCTCTGAACTTGATGAAAGATTCCAGAAGGAGCCTTCGTACGCCGATAGACTTCGTGCTATTGGAGAAAATCAAGACAAATATCCTCCAGAAGTCATCCGATCGATGCTTGCCGCTGCACGACATGGAAAAGTCGTCGTTCCAGCAAACACATTCAACAAAGAGAAAGTATTCCCAATTATTACGGGAAAGCAGCTTTCAACGAAATAATATTATTCATGTTAATTTATTTATATTTGTTTGATAAAAATGCACTTTATATATATAAATTCATGTCGCAAGCCTAAATAGTCAACAATAAGCTACACATAAGATCTTATTATTGGTTTTATGGCTCTCGTATATAATTTTTTTATATTTCCTCGAATTTCAAATCAAGCTTCCATCTTTAATAATATAGTTCCCAATGTCTTGTGCGTGTTATAGTTCAAGCAAAAATGATTAGACAGAAAAATATTTTTCGAGCATTTTGGACATTTAGTTATTTAAAAATGTGACAAAAAATCAATACCTCATAGAATATTTTAAATTGTGTAAAGAAATTTAAGTGTCAAATAATATATATTACATGACAAAAAGGATATACGATTATTGTAAAGCGGACGGTTTTGGTCGTTCCTTTCGCTTCGATGGTTCATCATCCAAAGACCAAGAAGTTCTTCTGCAAGTTCTGCAAGAAGCACACAATGTGCAAGGTTTCCCAGGCATCTCGTGGTGAAGAGCGCCATTGCGCTCTCGGCCGTCGCCGCTATGACCGTAAGCAAAAAGGTTTCGGTGGCCGTGTTAAACCAATTCTTCGTCGTTCCAAGAAGACATCCAAGAAGATTTCTCTTCGTTTCACATGCCAGTCATGCAAGAAGGCTACAATGTACTGCCTTGGCCGCCTTCGTAAGTTTGAATGGACTGTTGAGAAGAAGAAGAAGCATGCTGAACCAACATGGTAAAAATACGACATACTTTTCTTAATAAATCCATATTTCTAAATAAATATCAAATCCACAAAAATGATATCTTGTCAAAAGAATCATGACATTTTATTGATTAATAACTTATTGATTGCAGGTGAAGATGCTACAGTTTATTTTCAATACTTTTTATACTCAAAAGATATATCTTGATAAATTGTAATGAACGGACCTTAATGTGTAAACAAAAAGTATGTATTAATGGTTAATTTTTATTGATTTACAAAAAAAAGGAAAGAATTACTCAATGTCAGCATCACTGATATCCATGACCTCATCATAGTCACCATCATCTGCCTGGGCCTCGAATGTGTCACCGACAGCCTTGTATATCTTCTGAATAGCTTCAGTATCCATGAACCATGTGATATCTGTTCCACTCTGTCTCAAGTCTTCAAGAATCTTGTGTGCAGAGTTGAAGTTTCCTTGTTGGACATAGCACTGAACCATAAGGATATAGATATCATCTGGACGCATGCAAGTTTCGATTCCCTTTGTCTTTAGGAGCTGAACGCATGCTGTGAGAGCCTTCTGTGGATCCTCCTTAACAACCTGAGAAGCGGCCACATAGATTTGAATTAGCTGTACCTTAGCTTTGAGTGTCTCGAGGATCTGTTCTTTGTTGCTAGCTTCATTGTTCTCAAGAACTTCGATTGCTCTACCGAGCAAATCGAGACCTTTCTCGTATTCTTGGTATTCATCGATTTCAGTTTGGGCGGAGCTCTCGTAGAATCTTGCAAGCTTATCAAATGTCTGCGCCTTTGTGTAGAACATAACAACAATGTCGAAGTTGTTCTCACTTTCTCTTGGATTAAGTGTGCTGATGTAGTTAGCGGCAAGGATGTATCCTTCCCTCCTGCGCATATATTTCGCGAACTTGACAACCTTTTCTGTATCGCCGGATCTGATTAATGCCTTGATTGCTGCCTGCATGTCCTTCAGCTTGACATAGAGAGACGCTGCGATCTGGAAAGCGCCCTGTTGTTCACAGAGTTCTGCAAATCTCTGAATAATTTGTGGTTCGGCAACAGTTTCTGCTAATTCTTGAAGGATGTGGGATGAGATCTTGATGTTATGTTCATTACATAGCTGGATAACGACATCAAACTGTCCTGCAAGGGCAAAACATTGTGCAGCCTTGGACCATCTCTGCGATTCGACAAAGTAGTTACCGCATCTGAGTAAGACGCTGCTATCTGTCTTTGTGTTAAGTGTATCAGAAATTTCATCAAGTGCATCATACTGCTTAGCAACAAAGCAAAGCGCCAAAGCGCGGTTCATTCTTCCGCATCTTGAGTAAAGCAAAATTGCATTCTTTGCTTCCTTCTGTGCTTCGAACCATTGTGCGGCCTTGCAGACAATCGCTGGAGGAGCTGAGAAAGAGAGAGCAAGAATATCGTCAATCATTTCGTATTGTATAGCAAACTCCAAAGCCTGTGCAAACTGTCTGGCGCGTCTAAAGAGCTCAATAATATCATGCTTCATCTTATCGCAGTCGACTTGTGGATTTGAGTTCTCTGGCTTGGAATAATAATCTAAACGCCTCATTAAATGCCTGGCAAATGATGTGATAACTGATCTGTCATTAGATTTCTGAACAATCTTTGCCGCCTCATCCCATCTGTCTGTGCAACAGAGCAATCTAACGGATTCCTTTGTCGCTCCAGCATAATCAAAGTATTCAAGAGCTTGATCGACCTGCTTATGAGCCTCGTAGAATCTTCCAATCCACACGAGCATTCTTGGAGGAATTTCTGTGACACTTCTATCAGCAATATATGCAAAGAACAACTTCAAATCATTAGCTTGTAAAGCAAGTCTTGGAAGTTCTGTTGCAATGGTTCCTGATGCTTCATAATGCTTGATAGCTTCAGAGAGATCACCTCTAACCTCTAATGATCTGGCAATTCTATACTCGCGAGTATTCTTATGTATTCTATCTGATGCGATTGTTGTATTCAACGCACCCTGCCAATCGCCAAGAGAAGCCTGCGTCTTTGCAACGATATCGAACCTCCTGTTGTCTGCAGCAACCTTCTTGGCTTCATCATATAGTCCGAGCTGATTGTCGACTAATGCAAGAGTAGCAATGTCATCTCCACTTTCCTTAATGCGGCGAAGCATGATAGCTGAGGCACCTTCTTCCATCCTTCCGAAGCACATGTCTGCCAAATCGATTCTTCTCATCTGCGCACACATCTGAGCGAGGCTGCGCCATATTCCCTTATTTTCAATACCTCTGATTGCATTAAAGGCGCTGTCAATATCGCCTGTAGCGAGGTGGAAGTTAAGCTCCATCAAAGCCTTCTTTGAAGCATCATCAGCATTGTCAAGGCCCTCAAACTGAGGAAGAACATATGGAGTTGGAACAACACCATGAGCTGATTGAATGAAAACTCTTGGGAGTTCGCAAGCGCAAAGAATCGCATTATTGGTAACAGAAAGAGTAGTTTGCTTGAAAACATCAAGGGCATCTGAAATGAACAAAGGAACGATCATTGAGCCAGTCATTGTTGATTCATAGTCAGGTGCGAAAGGTGCAGCGCTGACACAGAGAAGACGAGTATCTTCAGAATCCCAGCAGTGACCAAGAGGAACGCGGCCATCAAATTCGACGGCAATGGTCTTGTCGAATTGTGGAGAGTGCAAGAAGAGTGAAGAATGCTGGCGCCATCTCTGGTCTTCATAAACATCAACTGAAACTGAGATACAGAAACCTCCAGCGGAGACAGATATGTCTCTGATCCTATATGTCTCAAGCTGAATGGAGAAAATTGTGGAGAAAACAAGCTTTGGCGATCTTGGTGAAATATCGAAGAGGTAGAAAGACAAATCTTCGCACATGATACAAATATACTTTCCATTGACTTTAATAAACTTTGGTGGTGAATTTGAAAGCGAAATTGTCAACTTAACAGTGCCTTGAAGGTTTCTTACTTCTAATGAAGTGGAAGTGCAATCATAGATGCATTCTTTGGAAATGACAACAAGTGGAGTATTGATATTCATTCTAGAGAATGGAACAAGTCCACCAGAACGAATCGTGAAAATGTCTGTTGAAATTGCTGAGCTTGTAGCGACATAGTTATTACTTATGCCGATCTTCTCTACAGGGTAAGCAATTTTTGTCGGATCTTGGCCAGCAAGCTGAATCATGTCAGATGCAGTTTGCCAGACGACAACTTCGTGGCTAATGCTTGTCTGGAAGTTTGCCACACGGAACATTAACGGCCTGCGATTGTTGCATGTAGCAAGGAAGGAGCCAGTATACAAGCTCATATACATCTTATCGATCTGAGCCCTGCATTCGATGGCAATTGGATCAGACCAACCTGCTCTTGAGAATATTCCTTTCATTGTCGTACGCCATGAAATTATTTGTCCTTGATCAGTTGCTGAAAATAATGTGCCTGAGATTGGAATGAAATCGAAGGCAATGATGTTCTTGTTATTTAGTAAGCGAATTATGTATGAATTGTCGTTTTGTACGTTGAAAATTGTGATTGAATCAGCGATGTTGTATGCATAAACGTCTGATCTGATTTTGACAAGTGACGGTGATCCTCCACTAGGCAGCTTAGTCTGGGAATACTTAGATAATGATGGTGGAAAAGAAAATTGAGTCATCAAATTATCGCCACCAATCGAGATTATTCTTCTTGCAGCAGCACAGGAAACCAATGAATAAACAGGAGCTGGAAGATCGCAGATCTTTGTGATTGATTTATCAGTTGCATCGATTGTATACAACTCACCTGCGTCATTTGTAAGGAAGCAGAAAGGTGCCTCTGTCTGGATGAAAGTTCCCTTGGAGAATTGTGTTGGCGCATTTCCTTGAAACAACGGCAAGATGATAGTTGAGCAATCCCAGATGCAAAGAGAGCCATTTTCGGAAGAGGAGAAGAGAATCGACTCTGTTGGGTGCCAGAATAACAGGCATACGGCAGACGTAAGCATTTGTGAAGATTCTTGCATTTGGCCCTTATTCCAAATTGTTACTTTACCATCTGACCAACCAATAGCGAGGATATTTGTTTTTGGTGAGAATGCGATTTGTGTCGCCCTTCCGTTATGCTTGCACGTATTTTGATATAATTCATTTCCGCGATCATCGAAGAAATGGACAGTGTTATCTGATAAAATCACTGCGCAGAGATTTTCAAAATATGACCATGTGATTGATTTGAACGAAGCAATCCCAGCTAAGTCTGTGCTGAGAAAGGTCATTCAAAATTAAATAACGGGATTTTTTTACAATCTTTTTATTTGGCAAAAATATAATTTACTTGGCAGATACTATATGATAAATTTTTGATTACGTGTCAAAAATTAATGTCGCTTTCAGCAAAAGTTCTTGATATTTTAGCAAACTTTCAACCCAAAGAAACTGAATTCAGCGCTGAAAGAGACTGCCCTTACTTCAATTATGTCAACGTAAAGTATTTTTCTGCAACTAAAACGGAATTAGTTGATTCTATTCAAGATTTAAAAATAGAATCGAATAAACCAAGTAACATTTCACTCATCCATGGAATAATTCATGACATACTTCTTAGAAATCGCTTAGAGAACTTCAACAAAGGTTTTAATATTCTTCAAAAAATAGCAAAAAATAGATTTCTAACAAATGCTTTCATTGACACTATTCCAGATCTAATTTATAACGACTTAAAGCTAATTTTTGCTGAAATAAAAGAATTTGAAAATCTAATCACGATTAATCAGAGGTTAAAACATATGGAAGATGCAATGAATCGTATATATATACTTCTTTACTCTCCATTGAGAACATTTTCGTATTCAAAACAACCCAATCAAATAGTGAATGATTATTTTATCAATTTTGCAAACCAATCTTCAGAGTTACTACATAAAACGTTTGAAGTTGGCTTCAGAACGATAATTAATGGTATTATAGAAATTACAAATAGTTTTGATAATGAATCAATTAATTTCATCAGATCATTTGCAAATATATTCTCGAAAGAGGTATTTCAGACCGCATTTTCTGCATTTCTTACAGAAATTGATATCACTTCGACATTTTTCGATTTAGAAATTAATGATACTTTAATCAACATTCAAAAAATACGTGATAATATAGCAAATATTGCTGACCAAATAGGAGCGGATGTTGTTGCTATCATAAATTCCAGCGTTACAAATGCATTGTTTGAAGAGAAGTTCTCCTTTGATTCAACGCAAATTATCAAATATGTAATCAAAGCGAACGACAAGAATATCATTAAAATATTCCTTGATATAACGGATGTCACAAATACTAATCTAAATGAAATATTGAACAAAGGTTTTACAGAATTCACAAAATCAATTCTCACGAATCATCTTTCCGCAAGAGATTCAGGAGGAATAGATAAGATTCTTCCTTTCTTTAAGAATATTTTAGATCTTGGTTTAGAGCCCACACATACAATAATGAAATCTTTTAAGCGTGCTCTCAACGAGTCGCCTAAACAAATTGCTTTTGAGTTCACCAAGTTTTGTGACTCAATGATATTGAAGAATCCTGATGAATTCGCAAGGAATATAAGCTTGGAAACAAACTTCTTCAGAGAACTTGATTCTATTGACTCTTTCCTGTCTTATTATATGCAATTTCTTGCATTCAGATTATTTTCCTATCATGAGAAAGTTCCTGATGTCGAGAAACTTATGATATCCCAGATTGAAGATATATGTGGATGCAACAACTCAACAAAGTTAGAAAATATGGTGAATGATGCAGAGATGAACATAGAGATGTCCAAAGCTAGAAACACAACTCAATTGGCATCATTCTACCTTATCAAATATGATGTCTGGCCTCAATATCAAACAGTTGAGATAGAGACACCAGACTTTATTAATGACAGTTTTGAAAGGTTTAAAGATGATTACTTAAGTACACATAACAGGCAGCAATTGCAATGGCTGAAAATCCTTGATACAGTAACGTTTAATTGTAACAAATATGAAATCAAATGTTCAGCACTTCATTTTTCGTTAATTAACAAGATCGCCTTTAGTAAAACTAAGCCATTTGTCTTTGAAAAGCGTTTAGACTCACGCGGGAACTCAGCACTTGATGATCTCTTACAAGTTAACCTAATTGTTAAGCAAGGATCCGGATTTGTGTTTGCAGAACCATCATCAAATGTTGAAGTTCCAAGACTTCAGGAACTCATTCCTATTGCTGAAAAAGAACAAGAGGAATATCAGTTAAAGCAAATCAGACAGACTGCAATCAAGGCAGCTATCATTAGAATTGCGAAGAAGCACCAAGTCATCATGCCAGATGATCTTTATAATGAAACAAGTGCAAGATTTAAGTATCCTGTTTCACGTGAAGATTTTGATGGAATTCTTGAAAGAGTCATTAAATTAGACCTTCTAGGACAATCCAAGGATGGAAGAATTCAATTTAATTTGTAATTTATAGAGTTAATAAATGTATAGAGTTAGAGTTAATGTTTTGGAAGTGGATCTTTTTCATTTTTATACATTTCAGTATCATTTTCAAGTATATTTAATTGCTTTTGTAATTCTGAGCACGAAGGATCTATTTGTGCCATGATGTTCTTAGAAATACTTTCGATTTGTTCAGCCAATTTTGGATAGTCATTATACGCTCTAAAGTTTGCGGTTGCAAAAGTTTCGTAGGCAGTGATAATGATTTGCATGATTGTTTTGCGATATTCATACTCAAGATTTTGGACTTCAACTTCAATCTGATGATTTTCTTCTGTTAATTCACGTAATTTTGCTGCATATTCATCAAGCTTCAATTGTACATCTGAGCGTTGGAGTAATGTTTTGTTTTTCTGCTCTCTATTTAATATTTCAGTCAAATGATGAATTTCGTTTTCTTTAGCACGAACTTTATTTTGTGATTCAGTTAGAGTTGCTCGAGATTTCCCAATTTTCGTGTGGAAATTTGATATTTGTTTTATATCACTCGGAAAAGATGAAGTGGACATCATCAATTTAAGATGAAGCGAAACCTGATTGTTCAACACAGAATGAAGATCGAGCAATTGATTTTTAAGCTCTGACTCTGTTGATTTTGCAAATTCAGAGAAATTTGTTCCAAAAGCTTGCTGTAAACCAAGTAGTTTGTTGTTCTCCTGCTTCATTAGCTTGTCGATTTCGTTGTTGAGTGCGGTCAACTCAGGAAATGAGTCAATTACACTCATTATTTTTGAAATTAATCCATTTATCATTTATTAAAATGTCACTTTTGTGAAAATATATTTTGATGTTACAAAAAAATGTTGAGAAAGATGTACATTTACTTGGAATGGACATTGGAGTTGACAATGTTGATGAAACCTGGTTCAAGGGAGGCACCACCAACAAGGAAGCCGTCAACATCTGTGCAAGCAGCGAGCTCGTTGCAGTTGTTTGGCTTAACAGAGCCACCGTAGAGGATGCGGACCTTGTTAGCGATGTCAGCACCAACCTTAGCTGCGAGGATATCACGGATGGCCTTGCACATATCCTGAGCATCCTGTGTTGAGGCAACCTTGCCTGTGCCGATAGCCCAGATTGGTTCGTAGGCGATGACAACGTCGTCCCACTTGCCAGCTGGGATAGCTGGGATCATCTTCTCGATCTGAGCAGAGACGAACTCTGTAGCCTTGCCGGCTTCGCGCTCAGAAAGGTGCTCACCGCAGCAGTAGATGATCTTGACGCCATTCTCAAGGGCGAACTTGGCCTTGGCAGCAAGGAACTCATCATCTTCCTTGAGGATGTCACGGCGCTCGGAGTGGCCGAGGATTGTCCACTCGATTCCGAAGGACTTGATCATTGGGACTGTAACTTCACCTGTGAAGGCGCCGTTTGCCTTTGTGAAGACGTTCTCTGCGCTGACCTTCCAGTCCTTGCGGAGCTTCTGCTGGAGTGTTGGGAGGAAAATGAATGGGGCAGCAACGACAACTTCGACGTTACCCTCAACTTTAGCGGCGTTGAGCATTTCGACGAGCTTCTCAGCCTCCTCGAGTGTCTTTGGGTTAGCCTTCCAGTTTCCACCAACGAAGAATGTTCTCATTGATTAAAAGTGAAGACAGATTGAGTGGTCGAATGGATTCTCATTTTTTGAATACCCTTCAATTTCATTTACATCGGTAAAATTTTGACATTTGGAATTTTGTCAAGTAAATATTCTAATTTTGTCATGTAAAATCTAATATTTTCATGGGCAATATTATTACTGCCGCCAAGGAAAATGGTGTCATTATTGAAGCTCCAGAAAATATTAAGGAGATTGAAGCGAAAATTAAAGAAAGCACGGAGAAACCCTCTGAAGGACTAGAAAAAATTTGGTTAAATGTTCGCTCAGGATATTTTGCCAAAGACTGGCTCACCTACATTGCCCCTCCATTATCTTTTGTTAAGTTTGTCAAAGATAGTGAAGGTGATGGTTTCAGAGGATTCTCTGAGATCGAAGGAAAGAAAGCTTTTGAAGTTTGTACTTTAATGGCAGACACAGACAGCAGAATTAAAATATACGAGATGTTAGAAGGAGAACACAAAGGAACTTTAATAGCATTTCCTTTCTCTGATATAAAAATATACCATTCTGGCAAAACATGTAATGAATTTCTTGAAACAACTTCTAAAATCAAATGGAATGATCAGACTGATGATCAAGATTTCATTTTTAACGATTTCTTCATGAAGAAGAAATCAGACGAAACCAAAAAAAGCTAATTAAAAGATAATAATTGACTCCTATCTTGTGATATTGCATTTTAAAATGGTGTTCATCACTAGGTACCCTATAATCAATACCCAAACACAAATTGTTAAACGGATGCTGCACTATGTTTGTTGCTTCATTGCCAGTCTTAGCGTATGCTGGCCTTTGATGTTTTTGTTTACATATTACTAAATATTTTAGTTTATTGAAATATCACTAATTTCAATTAGCAAATATAACGATCTAAATTAGATTTAGCCAGACTATAAATGTATCATCTAGTCATCTTTATATCTTAATCATTTCTGGAAAAATTTTTCAAAAACTGTAATCGTAGTGCAAATTATATATTTAAATTGGATTATTTTATAGAGCCTTTTTATTTCAACAATTCCACCATTTTAGAATGATCAAAACCCTTATCTCAGGGCATTTTTCACAGAATTTTATAAAAATAATGAATTTATTACGTATTTTGATTTTGAAACAAATTTGATTCATGAAGATACTTTTAGGACGATATAGCAAAATGAATAAAAATAATAAGAAAAAACAGTTATTTTTTGAATCGATTTGAATGGGATGGCCTTTCTGGAAAGATGTCTGAGCTCCTTTTCATTTCTCCAATTTCAAAGAAGAACAACAAGAAGCCAACATGGAGGGGAATCCCACGTGTTTCCTTCACACGTCCAGCTGTTGCTGCTGAAGTTGACCCATTAGTCAAACCAGCTTGCCAGCTAAAACCAGTCGAAACACGCAAATCTCTCACAATCGGCACAGTCGTCATCATTGTTGGCGGTGAACATCAGGGAAAGCGCGCCGTTGTCGTTTCAGATCTTGGCTCTGGTTTAATCAAGGTTGCCGGCCCAGTTGTTCCAGTCAACGAAATCTCTCAAGACTTCCTCATTGCCACATCTACAAAGATCGAAGTTCAGAAGGATGCTACAGAAGCTCAGGTTGAGGCTGCTGCTCAGAAGGTCAAGGATATGGTCGAATATCTTAAAGCACCATTCACAATCAAGAAGGGCGATCGTGTCCATCTCATGAAGTTCTAAATTCTATATTTAAAATAAATTATTTAATTACTATTGTAATTAGCTTTGTTTTATATGCAGTAGAATATCGTAAACTCAAATGACTTTTCTTTTTATTGCGAAAAAAATGCAGGACAACCTAAGCATGTAATGACAAATTAAGCATTTTACTGAACAGCAAGTCCATAAATGGAAACAATACAGTGCATTGATTCGTTCTCCCAGCGGACTGTGACCATGCCATCTGAGTTGGAATCCCAGTAGCATGAGGAGGAGACGTGGAGGCCACCGCCAGCCTTCTGGAGGATGAGGCACTGAGAAACAAATTTATATGCAGGGAAACGCTCGCATAATGTACGGAGTGTGGATTCAAGGATTTCGCTTGACCATTTGTTTACAGCACTGTGGTCATATACCTGGTTGTTGAGTGAGCTCTGAATAGACTGCTCTGTGATTGAACGAACTGCATCTGTTTCAAACTTTGGTGCGCTCATTGATTTTTATGTCACATTTAATTAAACGTTCACAAATTTACCGTTTATAATATAACGTCTGGAAAAATAATCGTTACCACAAAAAAATGCGGTACCAAAGGTGTTTTTGAATAAAAGTGTATATAATTTGAGAGCAGGTTTTATTAGAACGGCCATGTGCATCTATTGATCAGTGTTTAACAGGTTTTGGGATAGAAATTGAAATCCTCAAAAAAATATACGCTTTTTGGCCACAAAAATATAATAGATGATGACAGAATTAGAATGTATAATTATTCTCATCCAAAAAAGAGAAAGAGTTACAAATAATTTTTTGAGATTCTGAAAAACGCGATTTTTAGAGAAAATATAAGTAAAATGATTGCACTGTGTCCTATAGCAAACAACAACATTCATAAATATCGCAAAATCTCATTTTTTTCTCGGAGCTTTTGAACATTTTGAAGAAAATCATTTGAAAATACAAAAAAATATCATTTTTATAGCATGTAATAATCAAAAGAAAAGAAAAAACCAAAATTCGAAATCGAAAATAATCGTCATGGTCGTTCAATATTTCTTAATGAATGGATACTTATGCTTATTAATATCTATTTGATTGTTAAAGCTGAAAATTAAGACGATTAAAAAATGTTAACATTTCCCAAAACTCGAGCTAGCTCCAACTTAAGGATACGATGCAATAACAGGGATCATAGACAATGGGCGGCTATCATTTTTGAGGAAAATATTGAAAGTTTGCATGAATCTTCCGAGATTAAATTGCTGATCTAAGCCACAAGCAAGGTAAGAATGTGCTTTCGAGGCCTGGACATGATAATGGATCTGCGTGAGTGCAGGCTCATCAGTTATAATCATTCCATTCACGATCGAGTTGCTAAATCTAATTCGTTTTTGTTGTCTTTCGAGTTCCCAATCTTTCAATTCACGTACAAACTCGGACTCAAGGAGAGGCTCAACGCTACAAGGATAAATACCGCATTTTGCTGCCGTCAAGTTTAATGTTTGACAACTAACGGCGCTTTGCCAGGCCGTTAGCAGAGCTTTCATTGCACAATATCTGACACGTGTTGCTATTGTTTGCTCGTTATCTTCAGGAACTGTTTTCAAGAGTTCTCGTTACAGCTTTGTGAATTTACGACGCACTGTACCAGCCAATCCAACATCAAAGTGCTGGTACACATGGGTACAATGGCTTGGGAAAACGAAAGATACAACGTTGTTCGCACATAGAATATGAAGAGCCAATGGACATTCTCGGGAGAGATGTTCATCTAGTAAAAGAAGTACTGGTTCATTGCGCATTGAGAAGTGCCATCGCTGCCTCAGAAGATGCAAGTGATACACGAAATCGAGAACCCAGACAAGAAAGATTTCTCTGTTCCCCATCATTTTTTGGATGAAAAGAAAAACAGCTCACCTGATTCAGAAAACTCTTTCAACTCATCAGGAAGGTTCATGAGTTTGGGCAAGATGATCAAAGGAGGAATAGAAACTCCATCCATACTACAACAAAGCATCGCTGTTATATGAGGTAAATCTGGGACACCATTACAAATCACTCGTCTCACGTAATCAGGACAAGCAGCTCTTCTTGCATTTAGGCAGGAGAGCATAAATTCGTCCATGTTAAAGATGTGACTCCTCTTAAACCTTCGAAATAAAGGTGCGGTCCTAGTATGATAAGAAATCACTTCATCCCTTGGGCACACATAATACCTTTTTGGGTCTATTTCTCTTACCCTGCAATAAGGGATGTTATTTGATTCGAGGAAATTCGAAACCCAAACAAGAGATGGCATTTCTAACTCAGT
The DNA here is from genome assembly GCA_023091735.1 of Trichomonas tenax. Taxonomy (NCBI): domain Eukaryota; phylum Parabasalia; order Trichomonadida; family Trichomonadidae; genus Trichomonas; species Trichomonas tenax. The sequence goes on from JALKBU010000342.1 coordinate 41,267, forward strand.
AGACTGCAGGCTGTCAATGATTTGTTCATATTGACAGACTCCTAAAAACTTGATTCCTTTCGACAGTCGCTCGAGCTTAAGATGAAACGCGATCGCCACGATTTCTTCAGGATCAAGCAACTCTCCTTGTTGTGATTCGTCTTTTATCTCAGCGAGCAACGGTTGCATATCTATTTGGCATAGATAGTGTTTCCGACCACCGCTTCCACTTCCAACATCCCAAGGATAGCCAAGAGCAGTATCTAAATTATTGTTTGATGCTTGTGAACCTTGTGGACTACCTGTCTTCATATACTGAAGCATACCTGGTGTGGCTACGAAATATTTATCGCGACATAACCATATTTGTGGTGGTGGCTTAGATATAATTTCTGGCGAATATCCATCAATAACTTTATAATATGTATCGTTATCACCTGAATAAATCGGTTGTCCTCTAAACTGAATAGAAACATTTTGACCATCACTATATAAACCATCAAATGTATAACCTGCGTTAGATCTTCCACATTGGAAATTCAGCATAAAACCATTAGCATCACTTAACTGATTAGCATATCTGGTACCTTTGCTGGATTCATTTTTAACCATTGTTAGCGAATCTCCATATTCTTTAGTACATCTCAAACCGCTTGAAAGATCTGATGCCACTAACTGGTACTGTAAAAACTTGCGCCAAGTGTTGAAATAACTTGATCTGTGATATTTTTACCATTAACTGTTAATTGGACATTATCATAAATAGGATTTTCAAAAACAGTATAGTTAGTAATGAGAAATTCGCACTAGTTCGACTTCGCCGAACTATTGCAAATTTCTAAAAGTGACACCTTTTTACATGACAAAACTTAGTTTACGAGTCAAAAATAAAACTCCTGACTTTATAACATGTTAAGCTCTTAAAAAGAGCCCTCGCTCCTCTATAGGGAATTAAAGATTTCATGAATTTCAAAATCAACGTTAATTTTTATTTTAAATATATGATATAATTTATTTTATCTTTAATGTTAGAATCCGTGACTTCGCCGAACTATTGCAAATTTCTAAAAGTGCCACCTTTTTACATGACAAACTCATGTTAAAATAACTTTACACGTCAATGTTAAAATGAATGTTATAATAATTTTTAAAACTAATGACTTTATAAAATCTAATCAGTTTTTTAAATAATTTTTTTTAATTTCTAGGTAAACAATGAGTCACTACATTTATTATAAAACATTCCCCGAACGTTTACAGAAGTTATTCATTAACGATGCAAAGCTAAGAAACACAAATTATGACAAACGAGACGATGAACCAGAATATATAACATTACCGTATGACGTAAAATTTATCGCTTATGGGTCAACAGTAATGAGAGGAACTAGATTTACATTTTATACTAAAAATTATTTCTACAGTGAATCAACAGAGGATATATTACATTAACGTATATATGAATAAAGTGATGATATTAGAACTTGATATTCATAACCAATATCGTTTATTCGGAGATGATGGAGCTGGTCATTATATAAAACCATTTAATCCTTATTGCTCGTTTTATTCATGTTTACAGAGTTATTTCGATGAATTCAATAAGTAATTATAATTTATTTTTCCCACCTATGACAAAAATAATTTTAGCATAAACTTATTCAGTCTTCTTCTGTTCTTCCTCCTTCTTTTTGCTTCTTCTTCGCGCAGGCGTTTACTTATCCATCTCGGATTCTTCTGTCTTCCTGCTGCAAGAGCTGCTAACTGCTTTTCACTACATTTACGCTTAGGCTTAACTTGTTTCTCTTCGGCACTTTGTGCCTCAAGGGCTTTAGCCCGTTCCGTTGGAGTGAATCCTGCATCTGTCTTTTCTTCAGACTTTTTATTCTTCTTTGGTTTCTGTGTTGCCTTGAGTTCATTTAATATTTCTTCCTTCAAAGATGATTTAAGAGCTTCAATGTCTGTCAAGGCACTCTGTGCCCGCGTTTGTTCGCAATCCATGATTTATTATGGGATAAAAAATTAAAAATATTATTTTTAACTCAGATTAAATATGAGCTTGAGTCGATCTGAAAGAAACTCGATAATTATTAATGACGCAAAATAAATCCAACATCCATTATATTATGTCATGACAGACAAAAATGGAAACATTCAGGTTAGAAAACGAAAAGTTCCATTACCTCAAACAACTACTGAAGTAAAGAATGAACCAAAGATAGCAATAAACAATGAACCCGCAATTGTTCCCGTCTATGAATCAGTGACGAATAAAAAGCTTCTCGAAAAAATGCTTGAAGTACTTGAACGTAGTACTGAATCAAAAGACATGAATAAAAATCCTGTTGAGCGTCAAAAAGAAACAGAAGAGAACAAACAATTCGTTTCTAACATAGCTGAAAAAGTAGAGAAGACACCACAAAATACAAACATAACGGAAAAAATAAATGCTACTCCAAGAAATCCATCAAGAAGAAGAGTTAGAGTTTTACATTAAATATTATTTTTTTATTCCTTAATAAATGGAGAACAAGCAATTAAATGAATTTACACCAGTAGAGCATTATCATCAAATCAGAAGTTACTTTGATATCATAGATAATGCCATTCAGGTAGGTGATACTAATAGAAGATATGTTCCGTCAAAAGATCCAGCATCACCGAAAGATATAAATGATAACTCTATTACAACATTTAATATTAGCCCTAAGGGTGAAAATATGATCGATTTATACAATACAAATTTACTATTTACTTATAAAGGAACTTATAAACTTTCTAAAGTAGTTGCTGCTTCAGCTATTCCAAATACTAATAATCCTGCTTTATGGCTCGGATGTGATGATACAGTATATTTTGCAGGATCTTATCAAATTCTCGCTAATGGTAGATCTGTATATTCCACTGATAATGCAATATTTGAAGCATATGTGATTTCAAATTGTGGAACAACTGAAACAGCGAAAAAGGTTGATGTGTTCAGTAAAACAAGACATGCTGATGTATGGAAGAGAGTTAATACTGTCAGATCTGGTCAGGTTGTCGATTGTGGAGGTAAATCTGCTAATTCTGAAATCAATGTTGAAATTCCTTTAAAGCTTCCTGTTAGAAAATTCTTACCATTTGAAGCGATAAGATTTATTCCTGACTTTGCAGGAAATATTCAAATCAAAGTTAAGTTTACAAGTGATGCTTTGCAAGTCTGTCCTCTTTCTGTCGAGGATTGTTTAATCACACCTAACAATGTTGCAAAAGTAGTTGAATATCCAAAACTTACGAATCACTTCGTTCCATGGTCTCAGGAGTTCACGATGATTACATCAGTGACTCAGGACTCATCAACTAAAGCAATTACAATAACAACTGGAGTGCAAAAGCTAACAAAAGTTAGAGCACAATTTACAGATTGCGCTGTTTTAGGTAAGAACTTCTCATTAGATCCTAACGTTTATTCTGAACTTGTTGAGCATTACACAAATCAGGCTTTATGTTTCCCAATCAAGTTGATGGACTGGATGCCCATGGATGGAACAATTTCAAATAAATCAAATGCTAAATGTACATTTACAAGAGAATATACACCCATTAATGTTAATTCGATATGGTTCTTATTCCAAAAGACACCCGAGTACTTAACTAATTACGAGAATCCTCTATTTAATGATGTGCAACTATTTATGGGAGCTTACGGTACAATTCCATCAGAACCTGAATCTACAAATAGTCCAGCATATTATGAAATCGTATCTAATGCATGCAATACTAATAATGATATGATTGGCTTTAATGTTGATGTCATGAAGTCATTAACAACATTAGCAAATGAAGATAAAGGTTATGTCAGTAATGATACCACACATTTCTTAATGGGATTTCCAACATAAACTGACTTTACATTCCAACAGGGACAAGCATCAAATTCACCGATTACTTATAAATTGACTGTTACAACATTGCAGGATGACACACCATTTAAGGAAAAGCCACAAATTGGATTCTTGAGACATTGCTGCTTTGCAATTCAAGCAAGACCAAATGGACCACCAGATATTAGAATTGATGATTACAACTTAGCCGCCGAAGCTGAATAAAAATAAATTTATTTTTGTCATTAGTTGACAAGTACATACTTCAAACAAATTTTATATTTAGTGATGATGTCCATGTAATCAGTCAGATATTTATATTTAAAATCAACTCCATTTGTTCCTTCCTGCTCAATAACTCTTATCTGTGATATTTTCAAGAATGGCGAATATTTAAGGCAGCATGAAGTTTCAGGATCTAATAAATCAATAATGACTTTATGATCTGTTTTTAATGCAATAAGTGTTTCAAGATCTTCTTTCGGTAATAGAATTTGATCGTGTGAAACTAAGTTACATATTAATTTCTTATCTTGGTCTAGCAGAATGTTCTGATATAATGAAAGGAGGAATTCATCAACTGATTTATAATTCATCTTCACGCTATGATAAGGATTTACTTCTGCTTCTCTCGTTATAATTGGAACTGGCGGCAGTGGATATTCAACTAACACGGAATCAGTAGCTGTTGCTTCTTTTATGTCTTTCAGTTCCATTTCATTACTTAATTTATCCGAGCTATAGTTTTTAATGATAATATTATTTGTTGTCCTTGAATCAACATTACTTGTTGGCTCAATGGGAACATTAACAGCTCCAGCAAGAATACTTTTACTTCTCATTTACTTTATAATAAAAAACTTTTATTTCATTAAAAAATGAGTGAAACCCCAGTGATTTAAAGAAATTTTCTATATTCATTTAAATGAAGATAAAAAATATATTTAATTAATATGTCAATACTTACATTTAATGAACTCATTTAATTTTTCATGTATAATGTTAATGTTATGGGTAACTTTATAAGTTGATGTTTGGGGTAAATGAAGGGAGGAACCATGAAGAAATGGGGGTAAATGAATGATTTTCGTGAGTTTTAGGGCATTTCTGAAAAAGCTGAACCAAAAATGAATTTTAATGAAATTGTTTTGATTTTTAGGGATTTACTCGAGTAAATTAGGTGTGGATTTGGGGATTTACTGGAGCAAATAAGCATTTTTCGGATGTTTTTCGTTAAGGTTCCTGGTTCCTAGCTGTCAAAAAAACCATTTTATAAATACGTATATTTTTAGAAAAAGCAGGTCAGAAAAAGCTAAACCAAAAAATATTTAATTTGTAAAATGATACTAGGAACTACTAGGAACCAGGAACCAAGGAGGAAATAGGGTGAAAATACGTGATTTTTGAGGTAAAACACATGAAAAACATTGATTTTAAGGCAAAAACGAAAAACGAAGCTAGGAACCAACTAGGAACCAGGGAGGAACCGCGAAAAATTTGATGTTTTGGGTAACTTTATAAGTCAAGATTTGAATTTATGGCTTCATTTGCTTAAAATTTGATGTTTTCTACATGTTTTAAATTGATGATAAAAATAAATGAAGGGGTTGATGATAAAAATAAATGAAGGGCTTGATGACAAAAATAAATGGATGTGTGGAAAGAGGGTAAATGAGTTAAAATTTGATGTTTTGACGTGTTTTAAATTAATGATAAAAATAAATGAAGGGGATTTACTCCTTAATAATATAAATCCATTCAGCTTTTCCATCTATCTTCTTCTTTTTACGCTCGACAAAGTCTCTTAATTTTGCGCCGAACGTATTAGAAGCACAAACGCAAAATCCGTTTTGTTTGGCAAACCGCACGTATTCGAGATAACATTTTTTACAAATCCAACCGAGTTTAAATTCTTCTTCATGTTCTTCAACAAATAACTCATAACTTGATTTATTAACTTCAAGCAATTCTTCCTTTTCTTCTGTTACCGGGAGCTTTCGCAAATTAAATTTT
>JALKBU010000343.1:0-47078 GCA_023091735.1 Trichomonas tenax
GTGATGAATCATTCTTATGTATCGCTAATGACTCATTGGCTCCTACTAAATTCTACCCAGTTAATGGTTTTAATTCATCATTTGAAATAACTCTTTATAGCGTCACTGGTGGCGAAAGAATAATATTGCCGAAGGATGGAAGAGATATTGTAATCGTGGAATTAATTTTAATCGCTTATTAAAGATGAACTTAGTGTTTGATGATGAGGATGGTCTTGTTATCATTGACGATGTCAGAAATACCAAAAATATATTATTACGTATTAACAAAATTAAGGGAAAATATTATAACAACGAGAATATAAAAATAATGGCGAAGACATTCCAATGCGAACATCTTATTACTAACTTTTTTCTTTTTATAATAAATGGAAAGAGCTACTAGAAAACCAAGATTAACAAAAAGTTAAGTAAGAGATTTTGTATTTTGGCTTTATGAAAAACCTGAAGAATTTAGAACAAAATCAACCTCAGGATTAATTAAGCAACAGTATTTGAAAGAAATGGATATGGATGTATCACAACCGTTTGTTTCACAAAATAGAAATTTATGGATTAAAATTGGTGATGAAATTTATCGAAAAGATAGACCTTGGACTTATAAGCATTTACTTAAGGAAGAACAAAAATAAATCATTTATTTTCATATCATATCCGGGTCAATTTCAATTTCATCGTTTGGGTTATCTTCATCAAATTCAACTTTAGCTTTTCGTGTATTTATTTTCTTCATTCATTTTATCTTTCAGTGTTTGCAATAAATGTTCATCCTTTACCTTCATTAGTTTTCCTTTAAACATTTTGTTTTAGAACAATTTTCAAAGTAAATGTTCAACTGCTCCTTCACATTAAGTTTTTTCATCAAATTATTAATTGAAACGAATTCGAAATCGCTCATTATTTCTATAAAGATAAAAAATAAAATTAATTAAGAAATAAACTGAAAATCCTGACCAAAAATCAAGTTAGTTTTTTGAAAAAAAAATATTTTTTTTAATTTCTAAGAAATGAATAGCAAAATTAATGAAATGTCAGCCGCTGAACTTGATGCTCTTTTATCTTCTGTTAAAAAAAATCTGAAAATAAAATTAAATACGATATTCGTTTCAATCGTCCAAATAATTTCATTCCATCAGAAATTTCATTTGATGAAGTCGATAATTACGATTTTTCAAAAGGTTTCACAGAGTTTTTAATTTCAGAAAAATGCGTACATTCATATTTTGATTCTATTAAATCCGAGGATGAATTTATTGACGTTTTCTATTGGCTTGAATCTTTAAGTAAAGTATTTGGTGCTTTCAGTTATGGGGGTTATTGCAACAATAACGAAATGGAAGCTTATAAATTTAGGATGTATGAAGAAGGCTGTCATTACTTATCGATGCATGTAGTTTTTTATGAAACGTGTATTTCAACCGTTGATTTACAAGCAATAATGAAACATACCGAAAAGAAAGGATACAGTACAAAAGGAGTTTATAAGCTTTGTGACCATAACGTTTATAAATTGGTTTCAAAGAAACAAGGTCAAAAGTCTAGGCAGCTTTTCCGTCATGTGCTATCAGATAAAATTTATAAAATCGGTGATGCAAAGAATAAATTAAATCATGGTTTAATTTGTGAAAACCTTAAACCATCAACACAAATTGTACAAATTAGAGGTAATGAAAAAGTTATTGAAAAGAAGGAATGGAGTACGTTATTTAAATTAAAAGATGAAGAGAAAGTTAATGAAAATAAAGAAATTAACAAATCTATTGAGCAATTAATAGTTGATATTTCAAACAACGATTTAAATGTTGATGATAAATTAATTTTGTTAAATGAAGGCGATTTATTAAATTTATATAATCAATTTGAACCGACTTATGAAAACTTCACTTCAATCGTTTGTAATATTTTATATTCTCCCTACCAAGCAGACTTTTTGAAATCAGTAATTGAAAAATGGTATTTTAAAATTCATCATGAAAACACAAATACAATCGATAATTTATGTAATTACATAAATTCGTATTATGAAAAGACTTTAAATAATAAATGGTTCTTCTCAATCATTAAGCATTTACCGAAGGAAGAAAGAAGAAATTACATAAACACTTATGCAGAAGAATCAATTGACCAAAGTATTGAAATTGACCTTAACGATTCATTTAATTTAGCTTCATTAAGAACAAATAATTATAAATTAAGGTCGGGCAATGGCATTAATTTAAATAAATTCATAAACAATTTAAAGAAATGCGTTGCAGTTATTAACAGTGCTGAAATGTTATTCGTTATTAAAGATTATGATGGCGTTAGAAATACTTCAAAACTTTCATTCTTAACCGACAAAGGATTTGAAAGATTGATGAAATCAATAAACTTAGGTCATTACGTAAAAGATGGTAAGAAGAAAACAGTTAACGCATATACTATCTATTGCAAAGGAATTAATAAGAATTATTTAATGTTCGATGGCATGAGATTTTATGATGAACGTCCTAATATTTTCTCGTACTTTAACAGCTATGAATATGAATTTCTTTCTGAAATCAATGAATCAAAAATTAATGGTTTCTTAAATCATGTTAAGGAAATAATATGTAAAAATAATGATGAACTTTATGAATTTATATTAAACTGGTTCACTTACATTCTACAAAATCCAGCAGGAAAAACTGAATCTGTTTTATTAATTACCGGCAAACAAGGAACAGGTAAAAATGTTTTCACTAACGTTTTATGTCAATTAATCAATAAATATTCGAACAAGAATTTAACAAATATTGACCAAATCGCCGGCAAATTTAACGCCTCGATTGAAAATATGAAATTAATAGCTTGTAATGAATTATCAAGTTTTGAAACGAATAAATATATCAATCATGATACTTTAAAGTTAATCATTACTGAACACGAAGCCGTAATTAATCAAAAGAATATGCCTGCACGTTCTATTGAAAACGTCGTTAATTTAATCATGGTTTCAAATAATTTCAATTCGGTAAAGATTAAAGCAGGAGATAGACGTTACGTAGTCATTGAAGTATCTGATAAATACAAGGGTAATTTTGAATATTTCGAAAATCTCATTCAATCGAAGACTTTGGAAGTCTCAGGCCGACCTCGCCATGCATCGAATCATGCTTCTGTTGAATAGGCATCTGGATGCATCTCTGCTAGATCACCAGGTCATCCTTCACTATGAGGCCACAACTACTCATAATGAAGTCTTCTTTGGCTCCCAACATTGAGTTCAATCCATTTCAACCTATTGATACTTTTCAATTTTTTCCCGCACAAAACACGTCACTTTCCTTTATTTTGACATCCTGACTTTACATGTCAAAAGCAATTTGCATGTCAGAAAAGCACGTTATTCTATTTTGTCCCAATCCACAAATTTCTGTTCTATTCAATCAGGAAACCATATTTACGTTAAATGTCCGATAAAAATTTAATTGACAAGATTCAAAAAAATTATGGCGCTGCATGAAGAATCCAGCAGTTCTTCAGAGGCCAGCGAGAAGCCAAAATTGACGATTCCACCCTTCATGAAGCGATCGAACATGAACATGAATCTGAAGATTGTTCATGCAATCGCTATATTTGTAACATGCGTTTATTTCGTCGGCTTCCTGATCTATCCGTGGTTCTCCATGAGGAAAAAATGGAAAGTCAAGTCTAAGTACTTTATTTCGCAAAATATTAAGCAAAGAAGTCTTGAAGTTAATTCAATAACCGAATCTTACTTTGAAAAACTTGTAAAAATCGCCCACCTGGTCTCAAAAATGGTTGTAAATACGAACATAGGACAATCAGAGTCTGAGAGAATGACATCCTTTATTAAAATGTTTTCCCATTTTCATAATAACATTAATCCATTCCCTTTGTCAACAACCATTCAAGTCGGCAACCACACGTATTACAAATCATCGTGGAATGAGAAAGAAAAAGACTTTAAATTTTATACTCTTAAAACCGAAAATAGTACACATTCAACACTTCTACGGTACGATTCATACACATTTGGAAAAGTTTTAAATCTTGAATTAGGAGAGCCCGAAGGAATTTTTCCAAATTCTCAGATATTTAATTCTTGCAAATCTCCACTTGAATGGTCATACGTCAATGAAGGTGGCCACAGATCCATGGTCATGACACTATGTTCCGAAAACAATTCGCGTAATGATATGATCATAACAATAATAGATATCAACCTTACAAATTTCCACGAATACATTTCAACATTCTCATTAATGGACCACAGCCAGTACGTTTTCCTTGACCAAAGTCGTCAAGTTATCTTCGAATCAACAAACGGATTAACAATTCCTTATAAACTCGACTCAAATGTAGCGCATCCAAGTCTCGAAGAACTAACAGATACTATTTGGAGTCCGTTGGCTTCACAGCTTAATGTTACGAAATTTGATTATTCATTAAGATCGTTCTTAATGGATGGTCACTACTATTATACGATCCTTATCCCAATCAAAACAATGGGTAAAGATTTCCATTACATTGCTTTGCTCAGCGACTTCACAGAAATGATTTCAGGTTCTCTTTGGGATACAACGAAGATATTCATGATTTACTTATTCTTTGGATTCATGTTTAATAACCTTACGCTCATTCTTGGATATGCTTCTAAATCTAAGAGGTCGAAGAAATTAGGAGCAATAAACAACAGCATTGAGTCTTATCTTGTTAATGACACTGGCACGTTATTCAAGATTATTCAGCAGATTAGAACAATCGAATTAAATCATCCTGATGAACAGATATTAAACAAATTATTGGATGGTGTTGTTACAAAGATTGCACAGCATAATATACATCCATATATATGCAAGAACAGCTGTTCATTCTGCAGATCTCTCGTTGAGCTTGAAATAAGTGATTCTCTCGATGATCCAGAAATATGTTATCAAATGTGGAAAAAATTGATTGCTCCAAAGATTGCAACATACAAGCAGCCCGGCGACCTCAAATTTAGATGGAAAGTCCATCAATCTCACCCAGTTAAATATTTAGTTCAATTATTCGCGACAATCATTGTCAACGAGGATCTCTTGTTCCCAGAAATAGATCCTAACAACCTTCTTGAGATGGTTTGTTACTATGCAGAAAATTATTGCCAAGATCCAGCAATTGCGGCTTTACAGCTCAATGCTTTCCACAACTTGATGCACACGCAGCTTAAGTATTGGATTTCCAAGAAGCTTGATCGCCTTATCTGCTATATTTGTGCAATTTTCTTCATGACAGACAACCAAGCCCTCGCAGAGCACATTGTATCTAAGCAGCTGAATGCTAAGATCAATGAGCATAAACTCCCATTCGACCAATCAAAAGAAGTCCTTGGTAACGAAATTTTCATCCAATGGGCTTATTCATCAGAAATATACGAATTCATATCAACATACATTCCTTCATTATACAATACTCGGAGTGAATTCACAAAGCATTTCCAATATCTCTTCATGAAATTAATACAGACACAATTCATCTCGAACAATTTAACCTTCTTTGGATCATTGAGGATCTTAATAGAATCGCCGTACTTCTCTCCAATGGAAAATTATGCTGATAGAATTGTTTTGATGCAATTCCTTCTCTCTTATTCAAGTTTGGCACCATTCTATTCATCATCAAAGATTGCTGATGAAGTTTCAATGAAGTTCTTGGAATTCAAGGGCTTAAATACAGCAGATCAGATATTATGTGCCAAATTCTGTATCGAAGTTGTTAAGATGATAGTTATTCCAATGACAAACAACCTCATGAAATTCTTCGCTTTAGAAACTCAAGAAAAGAACTTGAAGAATGTTATTGATCACTGGACAAGCAAATTGAAGTTCATTTCTGCTTGCGCTGATGATTCGGATGATGATTAGATGTGATTTTACTCATGAATATTCTTTATATATATATATTGTAAAATTTATTTTTGTTTTGTTACGAAAAAAACCAAACATATACTTACAATAACTTCACCGATAGCGATATAAATATTCATATCATTGAAAGATATATGAAAAATTTAATAATATTTTAATATTATAACATTTGATGAAAGGCATGTATAGGCAATATGTGTTTATTTATCATCTTTATGTTCAACTGGAGCAACATAACGATTTCCAACATCATCCCAATCACATGACAAAACAGTTCCATGGGACTGGTACATACTTTTCTCCATTGCCTTCCTTTGCTCTAATGTTGCGTTTCTGTATAATCCTTGAAGAAATTCAGAAAAACCTTTTTCTTTAGCTTCTTCTTCCTCTTCGAACTCCATCTTCGACCAATTTTGGTACAGTGGAGCTATTGTTAGCTGTTGAGCCTCTACGTATTGCCAATTTCCTAATTCTGCTTTTTCGAAAATGATTTCAATCTTTTTAGAGCCCTTATCAACTTTCTTCGTGTCTGGTTTGATATTTTTGAAGAATTCCCACGATTTCATGCATTCTTGTCCATTAACATTTAATTGAACAGCAACACCTTTCTCTTCTGCGTAAACATCGATGAGTTCCACTGTATTTGTGCCCTTGTAGATCGTTATTGCTGCATTATTCGACGTTTGATAAGAATCATTTCTCAACGGAAAATCATCCTTCGAGCAATTAAAAACTTATGGCTGAATATTGTATATCAAGACAATTCATGCACAAAAATGCATTATATCAATAGTGAACTATGCTTATTTCGACTTATTTTTGTATCTCAAAATATATATTTCTTATATTGATAATTTGCTATAACAGAAACTTTATAACTTTTGTAGTACTGTCTAAATTATAAGTATAACGATCCATTTAACAATTAATATAATAGACTTGTCAATTTATTGAATTTAGAAGCGTTGAATACTATAAATATGCTTCAGTAGAACAGCTGTTCATTGTTCGCTTGGATAATATATCAAAATTAGTTTGTTTAAATGAATTTTTTCTTTGCAAACTATCAACATTTGTTAGACTTTTTGATAAAAAAATGAAGATAAATATGAATAAGTTTTTTTGATTAACTTTTATAACTGATTGAAATAAAAAAAAGACTTGATCTCTAATAGCAGCTATAGCTTAAAGGCCGAGCCACTTCTCGAGAGCTGCGATGATAGCCTTTCTTGTGCGCTGTAAGTCGATTGTCTCTGTTGGTGTTGGCGCGTGGTAGTCAATGCAGTGACCAATATTTGGACCTGTGATTGTGTGGGCCATGCAACCAGCTGGGACGTTCTCGTCTGTGACGCAGACGCCAGTCCATGGATCCTGGGAGCCTGTAACGTAGAAGATATTTTTACCCTTCTGGTCGAGTCCACCCCACTTGGCATTGAAAGCATCAACATCTGGCTCATCTAAGCCGAAAACATCCTTGCACTGCTGAGCAAAGAGTTCCTTCGTGACCTTTGGAGAGCGAAGTGTTGTCTTTCCTGCAGCAACCTGCCACCAGGCGAGCTGCTTGCATGTCTGCCAGAGCCAGCTGCGAGCGCCCTTGTTGTCATCACTCTTGAGGGAAGCTGTTGAGTACTCGTTAGCAATTGTGGAGTTACCAATAAACTTTGGAATGAAGAACTCGCGGTTGTATTCAGCGAGAGCGAGCATTGGGTCCTTGCCAGAGATCAATGTATCCTCCATTCGGCCGCAAAGGTCCTCGCGATGGCCATATTGTGGAGCTAATGAGAACATTTCACCAACAACGAAACGGAAGATTTCTGGTTCAACGCCAACAGCATTGAAGAGGTTGAGAACGTAGTCTGGATTTGTTTCGAGGAGGTTATCGATGTGGCGGCGTGCTGTGCGGCATGCAACGGAGCACTGATGTCCGAGAGAGATTTCGATCTGTCTGTCGAAGTCCTTGAACTCCTTCTGTGCCAAAACGACACCAGATGATGAAATAGCAGCAGCGAAGAGCTCTGGATATTTAGACTTTGTATATGCAGACAAAAGGCCTGGATAAGAACCACCATAGAGCATCCACTTATTCTTGGAAGCACCTTTGTTTTCGTTGAAGTACTGAACGAAGTATGCGAGATCTTCGACTGCCTGTTCAACGGAGAGGTACTCGAGATTTTTGACTGTTGACTTATCGAATGGATATGATTCACCGTAGAAACGGTGTTCGAGAGAAATAACTGTTGCGTTGAATCTTTTTGCGAGAACTTCCTCAAAATCGCCGACAGCTGGTTTCATGAAGTTGTCGGACTCACCGCTGATGTCGAGGATGATTGGTGTGCCGTCTTCGATTTTACTATATTTTGTGTTCAAGTAATATCTCTGATTGAATGTGCGGTGGTCCTCTGGCTTTGTGTGGTCGAGTTTCTGTGTGAAAGTGAGTAACTGCGTCGTGTCGTCGTTGACAGATGGATTCCTCAGAGGCTTCCTGATGGATGTTGAAGCAGAGAGGAAAAGAGAAAGCATTAATAGCCCTAACAGCTGCTCTCAATTTTTGAACCGAAAATAATCATCATTATTCTGATATCTTTTCTTCAAATTAAAGATAATTATTTAACAATCCTGAATTTTTCCAGATTCCATTTTTTAAAACTTATTGGTCGAATACAATATTGACATTTTGTTTGTAAAATCCTATTATTTTGGACAAAAAAGGGGATTTTTCAATTTTATTATAGCCAATCTATTTCATAATGGAAGCTGGTTTTAAGGCACTCATATTCGTGCTTTTGTCAACTAGCGCTTTACATCTGACAGAAAATTTCTTCTGGAAGCACTCTCAAAACACTTAACTTTTCATTTAATTAACCAGCACATGATCCTATATAACATGTACAAAACTTGATGGAAGTTCCATAAATTGTATTTTTATTATAGAAAAACAAAATTGTGTTTAAATGATTCTAGAATTAATATCAAGTATATTGTGTTTTAAAATTTTGAATTCGGAGGCAGTTTCTGGAAATAAATATTCTTTGAAAAATAAAATCTTGTTTAAAAATGGCAATTGATATAATGCAGAATAGCATATCAAGGGCATTTTTCCAAATTTTGTTTGCACAAATTTTGCCATGTAATCCTTTTTATCATTTTAAGTTATTTATTTAATTGCGAATAATATAAATTACGTGGCATAATTGGATAAATCATTTTTCATTGACAAAGGTAAATTGTTCGATTGCATTCTCATTTATTTTTTTTTTTCATTTTTGCTTTATCATAATAAATACAGGCTAATACTCATATCTTGACTATGTATTATGCATATCTAACACTGCTTATATTATTTTTTTTTAATTTCCATTCGAAATTATTTCCAGAAAAACTTTCAGAAATTTTTTATTTCCATCCAGAATCCAAAATATCTTCCAAAGTTGCATTCCTAAAATTATGCTTTAATTCGTTATTCTCTACTACAATTTCTCGAATTGTTGAGGAAAAAATTTTTGATTTTTAGATAATTTACGCATAAATTACATGACAAATTTGACATAACATTATTTATCACATAATAATTTTACATGTCAGCGTTTGAAATAATTTGTCATGTAAAGTGACATTATTTTTAGAGAATGGAGGAAATTATACAATTACTTGCGTCAACGTATCAAGGAACATCACAAGAACAAATAGATGCAGCCAAGCAAGAACTGGAGAAGTATGGAATGAATCTTGACTTTGTTCAAACATTATTTTCGATTACTTTAAATACTTCTTATGATATGGCACTTAGAAAGTCCGCGCTAATCTTTATCAATGTAAAATGTGCACATCAACAAGCAGAAATCCCTCAAGAATCAATTCAATATATCATTCAAAATTTCCAGAATCTAGTTTTCCAAATTGAACCAGAATTTTATAAAGTAATCATTAAATTTTCCGATGTTTTATGTGAAAAATGCTATATTCACCTTATACAAAATGATAATATTCACATTCAATTCATGAATTACCTACAAAACGAACAAATACAAAGACCAGCGTCAATACTATTTAAATCTCTAATCAAATCTGTCAGAAAACTCAATGCTGATCAAGAAGTAATAAATTTTTTACTTGAAAATCTGTTTAATCCTGTTCTTCAACTGATACAGAGTACATCTGATATGTACGTTATTAATAAACTATTGGATTCACTGGAGCTTTTATTAAGAAAGAAAGTTGATAATTCTTATTATGAAGTTTTAGATCAGTATTTAAATCATTTCTTTGCTCTTCTGCAGACAAAAGGAGATTTCTTCAATAAATACGTTAAAAGTTTGATTGTATTCCTTAGAACATTCTTAGAACATCGCGGTGAATCTGGATATCCAAATTTTGCTGCTTTGTTTGAGAAAATTGTTCTTACGGTTCATGAGCTTTCAGATTCTAAAGTGAACATTAGGTTTTTCAGATTATTAGAAGGTCAAAATAATTATTGGGTTGAATTTATTCAAATTCCAGATAACCTTACTTATGTTCTCACAAATATTGCATTTCCATTGTTCGTTTTAACAGAAGATTCGCTTGCAAAACTCGAATATGATCCAATATCATTTTGCTATGAAAACATTTATCAAGACGGCGATAGAGGTGAGCAGTATGGCGCTGTTTATCGCTGCTTGGCTTCCAGACAGTTTGATATCTCAGAGTTCATTATTGAGTTCGCAAAAGCTTCAATTGAACACTTCATCAAAACTTCTGATGCTGCTTTATTTTACGCGCAAATGCACTTCTGTTCAGCCGCTTGGCCTAAATTATATTCGAATGAGGAATACAAAGCCCAAGCTTTCGAGTTGCTGAATGAGAATGCTGCATTATTAGAAGCCGATTTACTTCCTCGATGTGGTTTTATGTTGCTTTTAGGCGCAATCGATGATCAAGAAAAGAAACTACCTTCTGGATATCCATTTATCTTAATACGTGCAACTATTGCCCAATTCGGAGAAGAAAATGCTATTCTTAATTATTACGCTTGTAATACACTTTCTACTATTTTAGTTTATCTTGCTTTTGTTGAATCAGATGTTAAGTCATTCGAACAATTTGCAGACTTCGACACAACGAGATTCATTAAGATCATCATGGCAATGACTGAGCAATTTCACGATCCAAGTTTCTTCACTATTGTCACTGCTTGCATTCGAATGCCTTTCTTTGCCGCTGCAATCAAAGTTTGCGCAACAGAAATCATTGTCGATATATTCAGTTCGATCAAAGTTGCTTTCGAAGAAATGCCTGAGAAAGAATCGATAGAAACAGACTTAATCTTCAATCCTCTGATAAACCTTGTAGAAAGCTTGAAGGGCGATAAAGAACTATTAAATGAAGCAATTGCTATATGCGCAAGTCAGATTTGTGATAACATCGATTTATTCGGTTCAAAGATTTTCTTCCAGTCTTTGTTAGAGCTTGTTAGCCAATTAGTTTCTTATTTATCAGACCCTGCCCCAGAATTCTTCTGGCAAATAGCAAATCTGTTTACGCAGAGAGTAAAAGAAGACTTGCTCGGCTCAGATCAACTTTACACTTTCAGTGTAATGCTGTACAACTTGAGTGTCTTAGATGTTGAAACTGCAAAGCAACAAGTAGAATTCTTCTTCGAGCTTCTGAACATATCTCAAGAAAACGATAATGTTGATGCTTTTTCAATCATTGCTTCACTGCTGTTGAATATTGTTCCAGCTGATTCACCAATGCATGCACAGATAATGCAAGCTGCCACATCAAAACTCTCGGAGGAGATCGAGATCATCATCGAAGATCCTGGCTATGCATTTAACCTCTTCGAGGAATGGCAAAACTTGGTCTTCACTATCTTGTCTCTGTTTGCAAATGAGCTTCAAGCTACAATCGGAGAATACTTCAATCCGTTCCTTGCTTCATACGCTGAGTACACTAATAATATCCTTCAAACATTATACTGTTTTGCTGTTATTTCTTCTTTAATTCCTCCCGATGATTTGTTCAATGATATTTCAATAATATTAAATGGATTGTCCATTAAATCATGGACGCATGATATCCACGAATACGACTATGATCTCGATAACATGGTCGTCATGCTGAAGATTACTCCTTTCATTCCTGTCGAAACATGTATACAAACAGTTCTTCAGTTCTTCACTCAGATTATTCAGGACAATCCTGGAATTGCAGAGCAAGTTGGAATCACTAAATTCATGGTTAAATATCAAAAATTCATAGCTGGTGAAGTAGGCGAAGAAGAGGAACAAGGTGAACAGCAATTTGGTGAAGAAGAAGACTTCTAATTTTGTTTATTTTGTGTTTTTTTTTGTATTCTAAAATAATGTTAAATTAATAATAATACAAACAAATTTAATCTATGAAAAATTACATTCTTGATGATCCCTGGGCCGAAACACTTGGCCTAATGATAGGTGGCTTGCGTGGAGTTTCTCTGGTGATGATATTTGTACCACTTGGAGGTCTGTTGACAAGCGAAGTCTGAGGAATAGGCTTTCGAGAATCCCTTGTGTCGACAACTTTGATTGATGTCTGTGCCATCTTCTTCTTATTGCAGATTTCGTGTATTTCCTTCAACGCGTTCTGCTTGTCCGCCTCCGAAACTTCGTGGACCTTCTGGTGGTGCTCTCCTTTCATTGCGTACAAAATGTTTCTTTGTTTGATCAAGAAGTGTTTCTTCTCAGATATCTGATCAAGCTGCTTCTTAAACGACACATCTCCACTGGAATCGTAGTCTTCTGGGTGCTCCCTTCTGTTCTGTTCCGCTTTGTCTTTCTCGAAGAACTGATCAATTTTCTTCAGACTGACTAAAGGAACATTCAACGGGGGGTATATGACGTTCTTATTGACGTCCTTGAAGAATTCATGGTCTTCGATCTGTTGGAGCGTTATTCTCTTATTTAGATCGACAGTCATCATCCTTCTTATCAAATCTGAGAGAACCGGAGATAAGTGGCTGGGTATCTTATACTCGCCATTCGATATCTGCTGGTAAAGCTCTGCCTGGTTTCGCTTACTCCATGGCAATAATCCAGTGCTCATCGCGTAAAATATAACACCAAGTGACCAAACATCGCTTGTTTTAGCGTTGTACGGCTTTCCACTGATGCATTCAGGCGAGGCATAGCACGGAGAACCGCACGATGTCGTGACTAAGAAATTTGGCCCCATGAACCTCGACAGCCCGAAATCGGATATTTTAAGCCTCCCGAATTTGTCGATGAGTATGTTTTCCGGCTTCAAATCCCTGTGACACACGTTCATGCTGTGAATAAATTGTAATGTCGTGACGAGTTGAATGAAAAGCGGCTTGCATTCCCTTTCCGACAGCTTTCCGTGCTGAACTATGTACTCGAAAAGCTCCCCGTTGGGACAAAACTCCATTATAATATAATAATTAAAATCGTCCTTGAACAAATCTATCAAAGCCACTACTCCTGGGTGCCTCATTTGCTGATTAATTCGTATTTCCAGTTCGAATCGCTTAATAATGCTTCCTTCGAGCTTGGCCCTCGGAATTATCTTACATGCGTAGAACTGGCCGGTTTGCTCCTTAACCACGAGCTTCACAATAGAAAAGGCGCCTTCACCTATTGTCCCTTTAAAAATGAAGTCGCCAATTCGATTTGGAGCAATCACTGCGTGTGATTCTCCCATAAAAAAATAAATCTTTTTTATTTAGACGTGTTTCTTTGGGATATTCTTTCATACTTTATCTAAAGATTTGGTTATTTTGGGTTTTAAATAAATTAACCTTAATTATAACGATAAAAGTGAGTATCATTTTTTTTTTTGATTTTTATATTTTATCCGTGTTTAGGTATATGGTGGTGTAGTGCTGATCGTGAAGATTGTGTTTCCGCTGTTAGTTTTCGTGATATGTAAAGAGATAGCCGAGAAAAGAATGAAAGATAAATAACCTTAATCTTGATTTTATATGAAATCTGGCTGACAAATTTCATTTATGAATCATAACGAATAGCCAGAGGTATGGCTTAGTTAGGCCGAAAGACAGACAATGGCAAATGGAATTAGGCACTTTGCGCATTTTATTGTTTTGTTCATTAAATTTGTTTCAGCAAAATCATGAAATTTTGTGATAATTGTGTTAGCTGTCAGATGTAGATATCGGATCATGGTCCAAATTGTACGAACCATTTTAAAGTATTTGACTTGTAAATAAAAAATTGACATGTAAAAGTTATAAATAAAAACTTGAAAATATTTAATTGATGTAGATATCTTTCTGACCGTTGTTAGAAAACTGGTTCTCAGAGTATTCAACATTAGCACCGCGAGCCATAACGAAACCGAACATTGTGTGGTTCTGAATAACGCACTCTGTAACAGAAGCGTCAACGCTTGGCAAGAACTGCATAGCGAGCTGGCCGTTTCCATCGAGGATGGACTTGGAAATGTTCATCCTGCCGCCTGTTCCGACGACGATACCTGATTGTCCGCAATGTTCGATCGCGGAATTTTTGATCTCGGCAAGGCCCTTGTCTCCGACGAAGACGCCAATCTTGGACAACTCGTGGATCCTGGAAGAGTCAACCTGGAGGATACCATCGTTGTGGACCTGGATACCAGTGCCGTTATCTGTTGGACCGACATCGCAGCCGTGAAGTGTAACTGTAGCACCATCTCTGATTTCGCAGTGTGGCTGGAATGAGTTTTCGAACTTTGTCCTAATGAACTCAGCAACAGCACCGTTCAAAGCGATGATAGCGACACTCTTTGTGTGGTTGAGGATGAATGTCTCAACGAACTTAGCGTGTGTCTTTGGCTGGTGGATCTGAGCAGCGAAGTTAGCGTTGTCGTGGATGTTGCAGTTCTCAAATGTTGGTGTAGCACCGCCAGAGCAAGAAACAGCGGCAACGTCGATACGTGTTATCTCGCAGCCCTTGAATGTTGGAGCAGCTTTGATGATAGAAATGCCGATCTTTGGAGCGTCGGAGATAACACACTCCTCGAACTGGGATGTAGCGCCGTTTGTGACGTTGATGACAGCTTCTGGAGAGCCTGTGAAATTGCAGCGAATGAACTTGGATGTAACATTCTCAGAGGATGTGTCAACACCGAACTGGCCGTTCTGGTCGAATGAGCAGTCAATGAACTTGCAGTCGACATCGTCGTGGATGGAAGCACCGCAGACGCCGTTATTGGAGAAGACGCAGCGCTTGAGCTTGACATCCTTGACGTTTGTGAGTTCAAGACCAACTGTCTGGCCGTTGATGATACGGCAGTCCTTCATCTTACCGACAGAGTCGTTGAGGATAGCGGCGGCGAGGTCCTTGATGCCTGTAATGTTGACGGACTTGATGTAGAATTTCGCGCGATCTCTGAACTGAAGAGCTGTGTGCTCGCAATTTGTGATGTTTGCACCGTCGATGTTGATCTCGCCATCATCGTAGCAAAGGATAGCGGCATTTGAGATATCCATAATATCGATGTTCTTAGCGTCGATACGTCCTTCGTCGGATGTAGCGACAGCGGCAATGCACTCGCCAGAGAAGTGATCTGACTCGAGGTTGATGAAGCCCTTCTGGTGAGCATAAGCAATAACGTTCTGCTTAGCATCAGAGTAGTTGTTATGCTTGGAGATGAGCTTAGCACTATCAGAAACCTTGATGCCAGCAAGCTGGTTGTTCTTGAGTGTTGATTCGACAAGAAGAACCTTGACATCTGGGCCCTGAGCGAGGACACCTGTGCCGTTCTCGTGGTCGCAGATAGAGGCCTGCTGAATTGTAACTGAGCCCTTGGATGTGACTTCAATACCGCTGGACTCGTTATCGAAGTATGTGCCGCCGATGATGAGGAGATTGCCGTTTCCTGTGGTGGAGACACCAGAGGATCCATTCTTGGATGACTGGCAGTTGTTGAGTGTGAGGTATGAGGAATCGCTGGCGAGAGCACCGAATGTTCTTGAACCGCGAAGAACGCAGTTTGTGCAGCAGCCCTGAGCCTTATCTGAGAGCATAATGGCTGGGTTGTATGAGTTGACGAATGTGCAGTTGTTGAACTCACCATATGAGTCACCAACAACCTGGACAGCGGAGATTGTGACTGAATCGAATGAGCAGTCTGTAGCTTTGAGGTATCCTGACTGGATTGTCAAAGCACCACCTCCACGTGTATCGATCTGGACAAGATTGATGTTCTCGAGGACGATGAACTGGTTTGATGTGCAGAGTGTATCAGAAACACCAGTACCTGTGATTGTGACACGGCCGATACCTCTGAGCATGATACCCTTGATGATTGTGAGCTCTTCTGTGTAAGAACCCTCTGGAATCTCAATGCAAGTGCCGTTCTTAACGTTATCGATCATGGACTGGATAGACTTGCCTGAAGCTGGGTCCCATTGGACTGTTGTGAGGATGTTGAAATCGGCATGTTTTGCGAACTCAACGAATTCGACGCTGATGGAGCCGTCCATCTCCTCGAAACAGTTCCGCTTCTCCTTTGGCTGCTCCTCGGCTGGTGGAACCTGGATTGGGACATTGATGTTGAAGTCTGGAATCTGAGCTGGCGCTGGAGCTGACTGAGACGGTGGCTGCTGCAACGGTGGGAAGTTGTTTGGTGGTGGTGGCTGGAATGCCATTTGTGGAGGTGGCATAAAGCCGGTTGGAGGTGGCATGAATCCCTGATTTTGCGGTGGTTGTGGTGGTGGCATGAATCCTGGATTTGGTGGCGGTGGCTGTAATCCTTGTGGTGGTGGCATCGTGAATGACGGCGGCTTTGATGGCGGTGGGTTCATTGGAGCCGGCTCGAATTTCGGCAAAGCTCCGAAGTTTGGCAACTGCTGTGGCGGTGGTGCATTTCTGGCTTGTGGGAGTTGAGTATTAAATTCTGTGTCGGTATTCTGTGTTGTCGGTGGTGGAATAATTAATGATTGGTATTGGGTTTGCGGTGGTTGTTGAACAGGCGGCGGTTGTTTGTTGGCTGGTGGCGGCATGTTAAATGTCGGTAACTGAAGTGCTGCAAATGGATTGTTTTGTTGTTGTGGTGGTGGAGGCTGATTGAAATTCATATTGAATTGAGCGAACGGCGACTGCTGAGCCTGGGCTGGGTTCTGCTGCGGTGGCTTATTGCCGGATCCCTGGTTGAGCTGTGCAAGTAAGGAGGCAAGATCTGACATTAAAAGTGAACAGAAATCATTTTTTGAGAAGTTTATGCGGGCTATCAGAAACTTTTTATAAAATTGACAGCCAAAAATATTTTACACAAATGAAATCGATACGAAAATTAACAGAACATGCTCTCATATAGCGGTATTTTAAATTTTGGGGCAAATTGTTTGAACAATATTAAGTGAACAGACCCTTTCAATTCTTATCGTCATATTTTGATCTTTTTACAAATAATTCAACTGTAAGAAGTTATTTCTTTGGCAATCGCTATGTGTGATACCACTTTATCAACCAATTTGTCTGAAATGTGAGTAAGTGTACCGATACTTTCTAAAAATTTATTTAAAAATATAAATATCTGGTTAGGCTTTGTTTCGATATCTATATTTAATCGATTAATAAATTAGGTTATTTATGATCTACTATATGAAATAGGTCTGATCCATGAAATAATACTCGTTACAAAATTATTTGGGGGAGTGGGGAGGTTTTTCTAGAAAAAGGAGAGTTTACATGTCAGAATAGTGTAACTGTTATGTAAACTTATTTTCCGATATTAGGTCCGGGTTCGAGTCTAGAAAGCATCCGCTTTTTATTTAATATAATTTTTTTTTGTTTTTCATTTAAAAAATCATTTTTAGGCAAGTAAAAAACATCAACAAGTCGGACGTAGACCAAATAAATGACATACCCAATCCCTATATATTATATAATTTACTCTTACTTAAAAGAAGTGATAACACTGCATTGCATCAACCATGATGCAGTAGATATTATCTTGGTGGTGTGGGTAAAAGCTATCAATAACTCGTCTTACATCTTCTTTGGTAATTGCTTTGTTTGTCGTTGAATTAATATTATGTGATTTTCGATATTTTTCTAAGGCTCTGATATGGTTTTCATTTATTTGAGACATCTTATTCGCTCAACTCATTTTTGCAGCCCTTCAGGCTGCCATCGGCGATGTTAAAAAGGTAGTGATTTGAACTTAAAATCCAGAATTGTTTAAAATTTCTGCAATCTCATGAATTCTGTATTTTTATATTACTTTTCGACTCCCCAGTGATGGTTATATGAACAACATTTCCTTGCGACATCAAGAAATACCGGAGGAAAAGTAAAGATAACGAAAAGTCTCACTTTTTGAAAATTTGACAATTTTTATCGATATACAACTTGTTTAATTAAGTAATCAGATGAAGAAGAAAAGTGACACATTCATTAAAATAGCTCATAATGAAATAGCATATCTAGTACATATATCAAAAATAATTTATTTTATTTGTTTTCAAAATAATTTATTGATATTCAATTTAAAACTAAGATTTTTCATCGAAAAATAAAATCATATAGTACAACGAACTGCTATATATTTCACTTTTTTGAATTATTATTATTATTATTCAAAAAAGGGAAAATATAAAGTCAATGCAGCCTTATGATTATGTTTTTGCATTCCAAATCATTCAAACAAAAAATATTGAATAATCTCTCAGAAAAAAAATTCAAATATCGATTATGTTAACATAATAGCTCGTATAGTAATAGGAACGATAATAAGATGAATATTAACATTTTAACTCATACAAATGATAAAATTCAATGATGCTAATTTTGTTTCAAATTTTCAAAACTATTCTGAATAAATATATTTGCTCTAAATGCGTTACTGTGATCAATTTTAATCAACGAGTATACATTAGAATATGTTTTTTGACAAAGACGTTAAAATCGTGACAAATGTCAAAATCGGTTTTTTCTGTGTTATTCTTGATTCTGAGCTTCATAGAATATCATAACAGTCACACAAATCATAGCCGGCGTATTTGACTTTATAATTTTTGATCGAGTTCTAAAATTCAAAAATATGATTCTTCGTTATTCTTTCCTCCTCAAAATTGCAGATCTTGTTACAAATGTGTACTACATCAGAAGCTGCTGGCCCTTTTTAATTGATATTTCATCCTTAAATTTTTTTTCTCTTTTTCTCTTTTGAGTTTTGCGAATTTTAACGAGTGACCTCCCTATAGATCAGATCTGATAAAACATTTACGTGCCTTTCTTGGGTTCTGTTTACAGTGGTATCAATAATATCTCTGCAAACAAAGACCAAGCCGCTATTCCAATATGATTTTGCATAAACAAACACTATCTTGTATTGGAAGATGATGGAAGCTCTTCTCTTATATCATCTATTGTAGGTATAACTGCATGTTAATAATATATATGTAGCCCATATTAAATCGCAGAATTTATAAATATATTAACAAAATCAATTATAATTAATACATTTATAAACAGTGTGATTATAGATTATTATTTTAAGAATATGAGACTCTGTTTTTGTATTTTTAAAAAGCAATAATTTAACTTATTTAGTATTTCCATTTATTTTAATAAGAAATTGGTGCTTTTCAGGGGTGCTGAGTATGTTTATAGCATTTGCTTGTCTATTTAACTTGAGGATCTCAATGCCTCCATGAGATTCAGCGAATTTTGAGATGTAAAATAACAAAAGTCACTATTTTTGACACTTATTATCTGATATTTGTCATGTAAAGTCGAAAATTTGATGTGTAATGTTACCAATGAGCAAATTTTATGTGAACTTGAGATAGCACAATGCTATGTATGCTCTATGTATGAGCAAAGGAATACCGTTTGATTCCTGCGCGTAGCATATTTTTTCTTTTCTATTTTTTGATTTTTCTAGGGGAACTCTAGCAAAAATAAGCTAACGAACGCTATAATAGTGAGATGTATTTGTTATAATCATCAAAGAGATTCATAACAGAAGCTCATTAATGATTTGTAATGTGTTTCTGTTTGTAATCATATCATGATTAAGTAATACCTTGCTAAGATCATGAAACAGATTGCACCACTAGAATCAGCACCAAAAAAAAGCACGTAAATGTTTCATCATATTCGTCCAGGAAGGGGGGTTACTCGTTAAAAATTGCAAAACTCAAAAAGGTCAACGAGAAAAAAAAAAGTGGAGCCATATTTCATCCTATATTCATGGAAATGTGATCCATATCTCGACTTTTAACAGAATTTTTTCGCACTTTTCATTGAGCATGATATATCCAGTAAGCTGACTTTATTTTTACATTCTCATGATCGTTGGATGTACTATTTTTTTACGAGTAATACCCTTGTTTCTGCATACCAACCTTTAATCTATTAGATTTGATTATCAAACATCCCATTAATCATTAATAATAAGCTAATCATAATAAATCTAATTTTTCTTTTAATTTCCTTCTTTAATTACTATTCTATTATTGAAGTTGTATAGAATACCTGTATAGCTACATTGTATATCATTTCCCAACTTTGAACCCTTCTTGCTAGGAAGATATTTACTTAACAACACTCCGAGCTCACTTTTTTTGGAGTGTCACTGTCTTTTGAAATCTTCAAATTGGCTTGTATAGGCTTGATATGTCTTCAGCTATTCAAATTCTCACAGGTCTATCATTAATTGACCAATGTTAGATGAAAATAACCTCAACATTTCCAATATTTTGGATAATTTTTCACAAAATTAACGAATGATGCGATTTCTTTTTGATAATTTAAAAGAGCCCCTTATGTCCTAATCACATTTATATAGATTGTTGTTAATCTTATTATCTAATGTAGATCATGCCACGTAATTTTTATAATATGTCACGTAAATATTTATTGTCAAATATTGGTTTTGTATGTTATCAAAATAACAAAATGTCTAACGAGAATGATAAAGCTAATGCAAAACCGGCCGAAAAGACAGAAAAAGAGACCCCACAAGCAAGTATCGTTGAAAGCTTAAGTAACAACACACGCACAGTCGTCGCATTCATCAGAGATAAGTCTTATACAATTAATATTGCAGATGGATCTCAGACAGTTGATTGGCTTGCAGATGTTGTCCTATTCAAGTACAAGCGTTCCCAATTCGAGAAAATGAACTGCAGAGGTGTTAAATATCATAACAAACTTCTTGATATGCAGACACCAATTGCATTACAAGTTGAAAACGGCCAAGAAGTATACATATTACTTGAAGGCGATGAAGATGTCGACCAAATGTTCGGTGATGAAATTTAACGAAACTCAATCTTTTTGGAATTCCTTAGGAATAAAATGTATATTATCGAGAAAACTAATTTGCAAATCATCTGTTAAACTTACACTCATCGAATATGAATAACTAAACCAAATGAAAAAACGATTTAGTTCTCTTAGACTTTTTGACATGTAAACTCAAAGTAGGAAACATCAAGTAATTATATGACATTGTAAGGGATTAGTAAATTTTTGTTTGATGCAACAATTCTCAATGGGAGCTATATTATAATATATGAGAGAGATTGATTAAGATTTGGTTTATGGTGAAGAATGAGAAAGATTCAGTAATGAATTTGACATTGTAAAGTGACAGATGTCATTTTCATGAATTTCCAACTTCTTATTGGTGGAATTACTGACCAAAGCATTCGGTCTTTGATCAGTAAATTCCGCAAAAAGAGTTTGGAAAACAACATTTCTGCACTCGAAGATGTTATTTCTTATCTTCAGCAAAATAAAGATATTTCTAAATCAGCGAACGTCTTCATTGATCTTTATGAGCTTCTTTTTGAATGCGAATTCGCACAAGCACGTGCAAAGGCAGTAGAAATGATGTCAATTATATGCAAATCTCTCGCAAAAAATGTTAAATCTTTTGCAAATAGGATATTTTTAGTTAACTTGTTCTATATCTGCGATGAAAACAATGATGTTGCATCAGCAGCATCAAAATTGTTCGACCAATACTTCTCAAACAGCAGAGCTCGAACAGAGATTTATCAAATGATGGCTGACGAAGCTTTGGACAAGATACAGCTGTACTTTGGACGATTGCAAATCAAAGGAGAAATCAGTGTTGTAAATTGGGCTCGAGTTTTCGGTACAAATTTGAAATTATGCGTTTATCTCAATGAAAATCTATCAGAAAACACGGAAATAAGAAAAATATTCGAAGCAATGAACTTGTCAGAGCATCTCAAAGTTGGTCACGGAAATTTTGCGAAAAATATTTCTCCTTTCTTCAGAATCGCAATATACAACTTCCTCGAAGAAGCGCTATCGTGTGAATACGATACACCTGAGATCAACATAATTCCGCTAATTTCTACCGAAACAAATCTAAGTTGTCAAATTTCGCTATTCTCATTACTTACAGAACTAACGAAGAGGGGATTAGTTGATTTGAATCAATTAAAGCCTGCTTTACTCGAAAATTTAATGAATTACGAATTTCCTGATAAAATCGGTGTTGTTGATTATGTATTATCACTTAATGATAGCGAATATCTCACTAAGTTTATGAATGCTGCTTTACAGCTCAAAATTATTGGTATCTCAAAAATATATTTCGATATTTTCATTTCTACAGATAACGAAACGATCAAATCAAATCTTGTCACAGCCTTTATTACAGCTATATCAACAACGAGCTCGAATTTCTTGTCTACATGCTCACTTGCAAGTTTTTCGATCATCGCAAATGATGAAAGAATTCACGAAGCGATTTATCAATCAAATGATCAAAGAATTCCAGGATTCTTGAAATTCATTGGTAAGGAACACGCAGTTGAATGGCTGAAGAGGAGAAAGAACATTACATTGCGTTCTTTGCTCACTTTCATCAAACAATTCGGTGAAGAAACAGTTCGATCGATTTATCCAACGATTAATGATATTCCAGAGATATTAAAAGAACTCCAGAGAATGCAGGAGAATGATGACGACGACAGCTTCATTATGAAGCGTGAGAAGAAAAAAAAGAACAAAAAGAATTGCCAAGTCAAAGTCGAAGCGAAACCGAAGAAGAGAGCAGCGAGGAAAGAGAAATGGGGCGACAAGTGGAAGAAGAGGAACCAGGCAATAGATGATGACGAAAATGATGATGCCAATGATGCATATGATGAAGAGTTCTTTGAAGAGGAAGACAACCAAATCACACACAAAATCGTCGAGAATTCTGAAACGAATGATGAATCTTCTCAATCAGTTTATAAATTCGATTTCAATGATGAGAATTTCCTCAAATTCTTCGTTTTGTACGCAAACTCAGATGACATCAAAGCTTTCTCATCCAATGTTTATAACATTGTCAAGATTATGCAGACATGGAACAGAGATTTATCGTTACTCAAAATTCCAGAAATCAAGAATCAAATCGTCGAAATTTTAGATGAAGATTTTTCGTTATCAAAGAAAATGCTTGAAATATTCAATGACGACAAAGAAATCGAAGAATACGTTCAAGCATTGGCTTCAGAGTGCTTAACATCAGGAAGAAAAGTTGACAAAGCAGTCTTTAAACATATTCAAGCGAGCGAGGAAATGATCGAATCATTTGTGATGTCTGATCAGATTGTTAACATCACTCCTGATCATCCTTTACTGGACAGCTGTGTCAAGTTCGTGATAGATCACATTCCAACATTGGATCCAATTGATTTAGCAGGACGCGCTTATGATATTGTTGAAAAAGCAGAAGTCAGTCCTAAACAATTCGGTTACAAAGTCACAAAGTACCCAGAGTTCTATTGCGAGTTCTGGTCGTACATTGGCTTCGATCAGTTCGATATTCACGATGTTTGCTTGCTTTTGAACTCTATCATCATGAAGAAGATGCCGTGGATCGACGCTTTCATTTATTTGAGAAATATCAATTGGATGTCTGTTCCTTCGCAGCTCTGGAATTTCATTGAAAACAATCCATTGATGTACGATCTCGCACACGAGATGGAGCTTGAATACGCTTTAGCTTGTATTTCGGCTGCAACGAAGATAAAATGCGATGTAAACTCTGATTCGCTGAGTGTTAAAGTTTCGATGGCCGAACCTCCACGAAAGATTGTTTCTAATGATCCAGATGTTGTTGATGCTTTAATTGAGTGGCACAAGATAAGAATTCCAACACCTGATTTGAGAATTGAAAATCCTGATTATCACGATCTTAAGAGAGCAATTGTTTACCTCAAACAAAAGATTCCTATTTTATCTACATTCGAGCCATTAATTCCATTCTTATCTAAGGCCCTCAAGAAACCAACAAACTTCACATATTTCCTCGTCATGAAGATATTGAGCATTGTAAAAGATGCCGCAAAATACATTTCAAATATTTCATTAATCGCGAAACAAATGATAGAATTAACAGTCAGATATTCTCCATTCCCACAACTCATTCAGGATGAAGTTGAAGGTGCTTTTGAAGTTTTAAGACATCTTTCGAAGACAGATTTCAGCGGCATAGTCATCAACTGCGCAGATTCTTTTATCCAAAAGAACTCGAATCATTTGATGGTCTTTGTTGCACCATTAATTGTTTTCTTCCAGAGCTGGGATTTGATCGAAACGAAACTCAATGGAAAGTTAGATTTGATGCAAGTGAGTGTTTGGCCATTCATCACGAACTGCATGTCTTTGATGCCCTGTGATAAGAGGAGTGATATTTCGTATAAATTGTCGAATGACATAATGAAGATATTACCAAAGATCAAAATGAATACACCCGAATTCGAGACAATTATTTCGACGTTCCCGAATATCTCGAATGCATGGATGAACACACAAGAGAAATACAAGAGACGGGATGTTTATGCATACACAGCAAGAGTTATCACGCCGAGATTGTTCAAGAAGATGCAGAAGAAGTTGATCTCACAGAGAATAGAGAAGATCGCTTACAGATTCAATACGCAGACATTGACAATCAAAGTTTTGTTCCAGGATAATGAAGACAAGATTCCTGTTGGCCTTGAAATCGCTCTTCCTGAGTCATATCCATTCGGCAATGTTTCCGTTAAATGCGACTTTGGTAATGAGGAGTTATCACAGAAGTGCATTCACGAGATTCTCACGACATTAAGAAAGACAGAGTCAATACACGAGGCGATCCTCAGTTGGTACAGATTCGTTGTCAACACAGTTTTGGAGAGCTCTCCTTGCATTGTCTGCTTCTCGTACTTCAACGCCGGCGCTGCGCCATCAATGCGATGCTCTGTTTGCAGGAATGAGTTCCACAAACATTGCTTGAAGCAGTGGTTCAATAAATGCATGGAGAAAACTTGCCCTGTCTGCGGTTCACATTGGAAACAGTGATGTATATATATATAAATTTGTAATGTAAATAAATGATATTATATAAATACAACAAATTTAATATCATATAATAAATAACAATTATTTCGCAAGATTTCCAACTTCTTGTTGAAGTGGGAAGAAAATACCCATGAGCTTGCTGTCACGGATAACAAGCTTCAGGATTGCCTGCTCAAACATAACCCAGCATCTCTGCTCTGCTTCTGTCAGCAATTCTTGGAATTTCTCGTTCTTCACGACTAATTCGTTTGCGAGAATGTAGAAAATGGGAAGATCCGGAATGATTGACATGTGCATCACACAGTTGAACAGGTTGGTTTTGATGTTGTCTGTTTCTGTTGCCTTCAGCAGGAGAAGATTTGTGTCAATGATTGATCTGAATGTTGTCATAGTTGACTCCAAATCGAAATCTTTGATTCTCTCAACAGCTGCATAATAAAGCTTATTCCCAACAACTGATGTGAGATGCGGATTCAGATCCTCCTCCTCTGGGTTATTGAGCTTGATGTAGAATAACTCAGAAAGCTTCTTGATTGTTTTGTCGTGGTTCTTGTTGATTAAAGGAATCTTCGTCTCGATATAATAAAAGAAAGCTGATTGCTGCAATAATCTGTTGCTGGACTTTTTCATTGCTCTCTTAAGAACGACGTCAATCTTGACGCCATCTTCCAGCATATGCCTGACCATCTTATCCATATATGGACGAACGAGAAGAGTTTCATATGTCGTTATCGTTTCTAGCCAGTTTGCAATCATTGAGAAATATAATTTGTGATTCAAGAATGTTTCGAATGTCGCTCCCATGTTAACTAATCTGTTGATTGACGCCTTCTTCGCGTACTGCATGAACACAGGGTCATTGTATTTCGAATGAACAAGGAAATCATATGGCTCCATTTGCGTATTTTGTGATGCACTGACAACTTGGAGCCAAACTCTTTCGAAGTCACTGTTGTCTCCGAGATTTTCGTTCTGCTGCAAGAAGACCATTGACCTCTGTGACATGGAGTGTGGCAAAGGACGCTTAGGGAATACCCTGAACCAGAACATTCCAAGTTGTGCAGGTTCGGAGTTAAATGATGCGAAAGATGATGATAAATCATTCTTTTGTTTGTAGATTCGCGCTAAAAGAGATAAATCTTGGCAACTCGAGAAGAAAACTAAATATGGCAAATCGAATGATGTGTACATATCTGGGAGCTTAAACAGTGCTGTAGCGTCGCATATTTTGTCGAGAATTGTTGTATAGAGTTCCTTTGTCATGATTATTTTCTCAAAAACAGCTTCCAAAAATTCCTTCTTGGAATTTAATCCGATTCCTTCGATCCACCGCATGACGTGGCCCTTCAAGAACATGTTAATGACGAAATGAAGTGTGGCGTTAAGAGGCCATAGTTGCTTAATGAACCTCAAAAGCATTGCATGCGTCGAATGAAGGCATCTGACGCTTTTAACAATCTGCGACTGCATAAGTGTTGCGTAGTAATTCACTAATTGCACTTGCGCATCTTTGTCTTGTGGATTTAAGTTTTTGTATCTATCATCTCTCATGAGCTTCTGGAAGAAAGGCTGAAATGCAGACTCAATGAATGGGAACACGACAGGAGATTTAAAGAATGGATAAAGAATTCTCTGGCGAAGTTTTTTGGGTCCTGTTGATAAAATGTTCATGTAAAATGAAAATCCGAGCCGCAGATGCTCAGGGGAGGCAAAGTAACCAAACAAAGAAGGAATACTTGAGTTCACAAGCATATTGAGCTCAGATGGCTTGGTGACTTCCAAAACAGCGGCCGCAAATCCATTGAGATTCGAGTGAATCTGCGTGACAAGCTGTGAAGCTTGTTGAACCATTTGCGGTGAGATTGTTGGTGGCGCTATTTCTTGCGGATCGAGGATAAACTTCTTCATGTCCTCTTCTTCTTGAATTAATTGTTCATAATGGGCAAAATGATTAATCATTGAAATCATTATCGCGAGTCTGTGTTTTCTGATGATGTTGTATCTCATCGTTTCTGATGCCGTGGTGACAGAGTTCGCAAGATTTTCAGCGGTCCTGATAACGAATTTATTCATGAAATTGTACTTTTTGTCCACTCTAAATTCTTGTAATATCTTGATAGCTTCCTCTTTGTTCGTAATGTGATCACTATTTTCGATAATCTTTGTTATAAAGCGAATATTTACTTCTAAATATTCTAATTTCATGAATTTTTGGTGTAATATATCACAGCTGTACTCGCATGCAATGTGCTTGATCATTTTTTCGATAAAATCTGGATTTTGAATGAATTTTTCCCATGATTTATATTTAATTTTTGAAGATAACAAACTTGAAAATATAACGTGAAGATTTTTAGGGTTTTCTTTATATTTCGACAGTAAATCCAGAAATTCTTCCTCGAACTGCGTATGTGACGAAATATTTGCGCATATTTCTTCCAATTTCTGTATTTCTTCCTCAGAACGATTGGAATCAACTAAATCTGTTTTAATTTCTTCTTTTGCGTCATAATTCTGCCCTCCAAAGCCTTCTGATTGAGGAGATGAAGACAAAACTTGATATGTGAAGTGATAAACTATCGATTTTAACTTTAAAAGATGTCACGTACCGAAAGGTGTCACCAAAAAGTGATACAAAAAGTAACATTATCTGACATGTAAAGTCGTTAGAATCTCTAGTTTTATGTGTCAAAATATTAATATTTTTGACATGTAAAGTCCTATAAACATTCAAATTATGTATTAGTTTTCATTTCACAATCGCGTCTGACGGGAAGAACTGGGGACTACATTGACACAGGTACCACGCATTAGTACCTAAACTCACAGATCTTCCTTTCATACGCCAACAAGGTTGTGGAAATTTTCAATAAATTATCCCTCACCTTAGTTGCTTCAAATATGGCATCAACTTTTTGTGTGTTATTTATATCCAAGCAGGATTGGCTTGGTGTAGTTTTTATTGAATAGGCGAATATAAATAATAAAATTTTGGTAAGGTTTTGATATGGTTAACGCAAAATAGTATATCTATTTATTTACAAACAAAGCAAACGCAACTGTTAGAATCCTTTTTGGATCTAAAATCGATGAACATTGGACAGAGAGTGTTGTTGCATTGAAGAAGGTCAGCTTGATCCATACCCCGGAAAGTTCTGCAACAAAATCGATCGTCTGAAGTTCTTTATTTTGGACATTTGATTTCAAGTTAATTGTTGACCTATTTTCAAGATTATGTATGTAAACCCTGTAAGTGTTCTCATTGAGGTATCTAAATGTTATCATTTCAGGCCCATATTCGGAATGATCTCTTAATGAAAAATCTTTTTCATCATTAGCGACAATAATGACTCCCTGGGAGTTTTCTGCTGAAATGTGTGGATCTGAACCTTTCTGTATTTCGATTGTTGTATTATCGATCGAATATTTGGTTTTAATTGAGAACAGAGCTTCAGAGTTCTCAAATATCTTACAGTATCTTCGTGAAGCTCCCAATTTGTTCTTTCTAACTTCATATGACACTGTATAATTCTTTTGCAAATCAGATTTAGCCTGTTGAACAGGGACAACAGTTTTTGTGATAATTTTTGTAATATTCTTTTGTTCTTCGACAATTGATGAAGAATTTTGATCATCAGTCAAAAAGCTTCCTTCAGAAATTTTATTATCTGACTGATTGTGAACAGGCGAATCTATCTTCATCGCTAAATCAGGTTTTGGAGCACCACGACGAATATATGGTCTTACTCTTTGGACTGGTGATGAAGGAGTTGAAGGAATTGGACTAGCCGATGCACCTGAATTAGGTGCATCTATTTTACTCGCTTTCAATCTAACTTTCATTAATCTCGGATTTTCTCCAGCGTTTCCGCGTGGAGGTGATATTCCTGGAGGTGAATGTAAATGCATAGATCCAGTGACTGGTTTTTGTGCTGATTTCCAATTTTCTTTGTTGATATTTATTTGTGTATCTTCTTCAGGTTCGGAATCTTCGAACTCATTCATATCAGGGATAGTATATGTCGTCTCTATTTTCTTAATATCATCATCAGAGTCATCTGTGTTTGGTTCTGAAAAATTTGCTAATTTTGGACCGCTTTTCGGACTCGAAACTGATGTATTTGTTCTTCGTTTTCTCTTTGGAGTTGATGCCTTATCAGTATTTGAAGTTTTAGTGTTTGATTTATTTCTCGATTTGTGATGAGCTTTAGGAGAGAGGTTATGAGCGAAGAAAAGATCATCATTGTAGTCATCTAAGCCCAGCCCCTCATCCTCAAAGAAACTGCTCTGACTTTTCGAACTTCCATCTTTTTCGAGGAGAATTGGTGAGGGAATTGTATCAGGGAGCTCTATATTTACCGTAAAATCGCGGATTATGTTCCTCCCAGACTTGCTCTGTGACTGTGTCATGGAAAATTCAATCCGAGAATTCTCGCTGTAAATAAGAAAAAGTGACTGAATGGTTGGAATTTTTTCTTTCATCAATACTGCATGCATAATATATTGCCTCTGAAACAGCGAAAAATCGAAATAAAATCACATAATCATCAACATTTTATCAGCTTTAGAAAAGGTGATAACACTTCCCATTTCCCAAGAACTTGGGCTAATATTTAAAGAATATATATATCGCTATGAATTACTTTCAAACCTCGACTACCGCATAATTTGTTCTTACGGAAGCCGAGAAAAAGAAGTTGAAATATTTATATAAAAATAGATATTTTTCTTTCTTTTTCACCTTTCAAGCCTTTTTTGACGTTTGCTTAATTTTTAAATTGCTACATTAACTTCATTTTTGATATAGGTTATTATAGGCAAAACTAATTTTTTGAGCAAATTTCAAAATTTTTCTCCTTTAGGGGAAATTTAAATATTTTTTGATGAAATGTAAATTATAAGAAACAAATGCACCAATGGATTTAACAAGGTTGCAAATATATTTGTAACTACTTATTAATATTATTTATGGAAATTTACAAAAAAAAAAAAAGAAATCTGAAATAAGTGAATTGAGCAGAATTTAGATATAAATGACAACAATTAAAAAGAATAACATAGATTTAATAAAAATAAAAAAATAAATAGGAAAAATTGTTAAAAAAAGAGGATAATTAAAAGAATATTATTGTGGAATATACTTTGATATTGACGAATCAAATCAATTTAAGTGAGTTTGAGATTGAATCAGCTACTTCAGATGACAATAAGATTATGTCAGAGCCTTCTAGTAGGTAAATTTCGAATTTGGACTCTGAAAAGCAAAATCATGGACTGGATTGCTAATCCAACGACGTATTATCCAAGACAGCCCATGATTTTGCTTTTCAGAGCCTTCTAGTAGGGAAATTTCGACGTTTGACTCTGGAAGGCTCGACTATGGACTGGCTTGCTAATCCAACGAAGCACTATGATAAGGCCCAATCCAATCCACAGTCGAGCCTTCCAGAGTCAATCATAGCAAATGTTTTCATTTATATTAAAATTCAATACTCACACCTAATAATAGCATAATTTACATGTCAAATAATATCAAATCTGACATGTAAGTAAGTTACTTTTCATGACACATTTTCATACCCTACATATTATAGCTATAATATGTCGTTATTCGATATTTCACTGGATTGAATTATTTAAAAATAACAAAATAATCTAAATATATATGCATTAGAACACCTGCATATGGTGAATTAAGCCCCAAAATAGCAATATAATTATCTCTATGTCCAAATATTGGCTAATGAAATGCAAATCTTTGATTTTCAACAATTGTAGCCAAAAGATGAGGCTACAGAGTCTATATAATCAATTTATACTTCGCAGCTGTAATTTTTAAAAACCGTTTCCAAAAAAAAACATTTTCAATTTTTTGTGAGCTCACAGAAAATTTTGAAGGGAGAGAAAAAAGTTTTAACTTTGAAGAGATTCACAATAATAAACTTGCAAAGAGATATTTCCCTTCATGAAAAGCATGTTTATGGTCACAAAATCATTTAATTATGAATTGTGATTCAAATACTCACATTATTCATTCATCACAATAATCATTGATCCTGAAACAGGACAGAAGGAGTGTTATTAGGGAGCAAAACTTCCAATGTCATTTTTTTATTCATTTTGAAGTTTTCAGAGCATAAATTTTTATAAATAATGCAGTACGCCGCAGACATAATCAGCACAAGGAAGCCCAGGAGGTACAACTTCACTACAAAGAAGTCCCTGAGAGACCACAAAAAGATCTACATGAGGGTCATGAAAACAGGGGTGAAAATGGATTTAGTGTCCGAATGCTTGGATAGAGCCAATGGCTCGAAGGTCACGTACACCATTCTGCTGAGTTTCGCTGATAAACTGTCAAAAAAGCTGTGGATCAAACTTGACCGATTAGCAAAAAGAAATAAAGATGCTCTTCTGTGCTGGTATGCGGAAAATTGGGAATGCATACGTCCACATCTTAGTGATATTAAGAATCTGGAAGAGGAAACGCAAAATCAAGCAACATTTACAATATCATCATCAGTTAATTACGATGCTCCAAACACATGTCATCCAGAGATCATAGACCCATCAAACTTATTGACGCTGCTCAATTATCACTAATTCGAAATAGATTTCCAGTAATTTTATTATAGAGTATTTTCTGACGATATTAGAGGTCTACAGACATATTCTCTTGTATTTGTACACTTAAAATATGTTTTTATTTTTGAAAAACAAAACTTTAAAATAATCGTTAAAATTCAAAACTATCATGATTTGAAAGCAGAATAATTTTTATCAAAATATTTTTCTGAGAAAAAAATTTCAATGTGGATTAATTTCAATGAAACCGTTTTAAAAATTTGACAGTTTTTTGTGAATTTAAATTTAAATTTAAACAATTGTTTATTCATAATTTATCAATAAAACTTGTCACAGTTTATTGGTATGGATGTAAAAAAGAGGAATAATAAGGAAACTAAAATATTGTTGATATATTTTTCATAACGTTGTATTTAAAATAAATCATTAGTAAATATGATATATCAATCGTATCTGGATTATAAATATAAAAGTCTGCTGAACAATATTTGATATTTATTTTAAATCGAAATATATTAAAACAAAATTGTGGAGAATAGAGGATGAATTCATTATTGTTCTCTTGTTATTAGAATGGATGTAATAGTCTCAAGTTCTGAAGCTTGTTAATTAATTGGAAAACAATGCAGATCTTTTGAAGGAAAATGATTTTGTGATATTCAAAAAAAAAAAAAAAAAAAAAATCCGCTATATTGGCTCAAATCCTCATTAAGGCATTAGCAAATTTTGTAGGAATTTTCACAAAATTCTGCCACAGGCTTATTTTTCAAAATTCTTGTAGAAAAACGGTCTACTGATGATGGAAATGAGGGATCTAAGGTCAAAATGCGAAATGAATATCCTCAAATATTCACAATCGAAAGAAAATCTTTTTCAGAATTTTGTGAACTCTTTTTTCATGCGAAAAAAGATTTTGTCGTTATTTCTCGATTTTCCTGCTCCCTTAGTCATAAGGAGCAGAGTTACGACAACTGTAAAAAATAAAATGCAATTTTGACAATCGATCCATAAAAAGTAATATCTATCTAAAACTACACTGGACTCGTCTCTGCTATGATGTGAATAATGGGTACCATTCATCTAAAATCTCTTTTTTCTTCATAAGTCATTCAATCGAAAAATGCCTGGTGAAAAAATCAAGGCTTTAAGGTGAAAATTTTCTTAATTTGCTTTCTCCTCTCCCCAGCATGCTGTGTCCAACTGCAAAATAGCGAGGATAGGCTCTCAAGGGCGTATAATTCTCATTTTGATTATTCATGACACTTTTTATTGCCCAACTTTGATGTTCTTCTCCTTCTGCTATTATCGATTCACTGAGCAGCTTCTCAACGATTTTAGTTTCGTCCATATATATCCACTGTTATAAGATTTCTTAATGATATAGTTAAATGATAGTATTTTTCGATTTGGGCGCGCGAGTGATAGAGAGCTTTCGGTGGATGTTCATTTATGTATCGAAAATCATTGATGGTATTTTGTTATGCTTATATTTTTAATATAAAGCTATGTTTTTTTTCATATTTTAGATTTAATCGATAGCGATTTATGTATTGATGTTCATTGTATGGTATATGACATTTGGGTAAAAATATATATTTTTTAAACATATATTAAATTGTTTAATCATAAACATATATCTAAAATTGAATGCTATTGAATGGTGATTTCGTGTAAACTATTGAAAAAGCTCTGACTAGATTTTGAATGGAAAACTATTCAATTTTTGCAATGAAATAATCGTTTAGTATTGAAATAAAAAATCATTAAAAATTTAAAAAGGGACTACAATCAACATTTATCATTTTTCATTTTATGAAAATTTTATAAAATGTTCATACATGAACATTTGTAGCCCTTTGATTTACTATTTTGGGGACATCTTAAGGAGAGCATGATCAAGAATCATATGCTCGATTCAATATATACTTCTGGCTTGTTTTCTTTAACTTTTTATGATATGAGAATTCAAAATGTTGCTTGAAAATATAATCAACAACTGTGCATTAGTAAGCATATTGATTTGAAGAAGAGGACAGGACTAAAAACGTGAAGAATTAAAGAATTCAAAATCATATGTGATTGAAATTTCGACTTTTGGGGAAATCTGCATTATGAGGATAATGTAGTTCCATGGTGTAAATGATTTTTGGGGTTAACTATCTCCAATAGTAAGGAGACAATCATGGATCAGATACTAAACGTACGATATTCTAAAATGACCTTATTGTTGTTGTTGTTGTTATTCATGATCTCCAATAATTAGAAAATCCGATTCTCTGCTCAAGATTAGTCAAACATGAAATTTTAAAACTTTGACAAGATGAAACTCAACATAACTCAATTTTGGTTTCGTGGTTTTGAAATATACACAAAACAGCAGATGAAAATCATGTTATTTCATAATTTTATCAAAAGAAGAAAACATGTTTTGTGAAAAAGTCATCAAATCTGGTTTTGCTCTTTTCAGTCTGACTTTCCTATAGATGTACAAGTTGAACAGCGCACAATTATTTAAAAGAATGAGACTTTTTTTTATTTTGAAAATATGATTTTATACCTGCAATATTACTGCTAGGCATAGAATAAAAGATTTGTTGGCATAACATATAAGAATCTCATACAATTTGCCTTCAAAAATTGAACATTTTATTCGAATAATGTAAATTTTGCATTTTTAGGTCAAATATCTTTCTTTAGTCAATATAGTTTACTTTTATCATGTTATTTTCTCATTTCATTATAGTTTTCATATTTCCGACGAAATTTGCAGATTTTAGGAATTTGAAGTAAAAATACCATCTCTATATTGAATGGCATTCTATATAATAAAAATTAGCAAAAAATTTAAACTTTGAAATAAATACTGTAAACATTATTTAATTCATGTTTTGTTAATTTTTTTGAATATTTTTGCACGTTAAAAGTTCTCAAAAAATTGAGACACATCAGACATTTTGTACGGACTATAAAAATATTTGAATATTTTTCGATATTTTTTCCCAAATATAATTAATCTAAAAGAATCATTATTGGATTAGAATAATAAAAGAATGATTAATGGATATTTTGTTATTAATAAGGAATTTTGATATTTTGAAAAATCCAAAATTAATAGGTCGAGATTGAATATATAATATGAGAACAATGTAAATTTGCTGATGATAAATCAAATGATGTTTTAAATTGCTGATATATTTGAAATCATGATAAAATCGGCCAAAGATCGCCAAAAATTAGGATATAGACATTTGGATACTATCTAAAAGTAATGAAATGGTCTAAATCTCCCAAATAGAACTTTCCAAAGCTTTTAGATTTGAATCATGTTTTTTCTTTATTGAACAATATAAAACAGCTTTTGAAAATCATGCATCATCGAATGCTTTCCATATCTGTGTACAACAATATTATCAAAAATCTGTTTACGAGTAGATATAATAACTTTTCTATCAAATCATTGTGTTCCGCAGAAATCATCACCACTTGAAGAACTATTTAGAACACTTAACTAAGTTGTATTCTCCATTAAACGATATTTGATAACATTTGTTGTAACTAAATGAAATTATTATTGTGAAAAGTTGTTTTTTCAAGAAAAATTATATATAATCATTCATATTTTATTGTAAATATCGGACTAGTTCGCTGTAATCAATGGTTCTGTGAAGAATTTTAAGTAAAATGTTGTTCAATAAATTTTAAAAGAATTTTTTTCCGCAGCATTCAAATTGTTCTTCAATGAGAATCTTCGCACGATATTGTTTTTTATTGAAATTCTTCTTACTTCTGTTGCCTTTTTGTTACCATATATTCTCTTTTCATTCATTTATTTTTCGTTATTTTTTAAGGAAAACTCTAAAATAGACATCTCCATCGCTTAAGAGACATGATTTGATTACTGTTAAGGTTAAAATCGTAATTGAATGATGTTTGAGAATCTGATTCAGGGTAACGATAGGTTGATAGATTCTCAAATATACTTTATCATTCTTATCGCTCTACTGCCAATTTGGATGTGGTTGACTTTTGCTATAAAAATTAAAATATTATTGAAGAATCTTTATTATCGATTTCCAAGTTGTTGTTATTTTAGAAATTATTTTATTTTACGATATTGTGAATATTCTACAATGAATTATGCTGAAATCTAATCTCATGAAAATGTTATGTCTAATCGACTTCTGGTATCTTATTGTTATACCAAAAGCCCAAAGATGATTAAAAGTCGATCTAAAAGAGTTAATGTCAAAATATTCAATTCAATGAAATATATAATATATCTTTGATATTATAGTTCTATTCACGAAGCTAAACATGAGCAGTGGTTTCAATTGGTTTCTCTGCATAATTACAATTTTTCTCATTATAACACTTTTGCTGCTGTAATCCTTTATAGCATAAGGATCCGTTTACGGATTATACCGTTTTAAGACGTAATAAAAGAGATAAAAAGTGTATATTTTGAGATTTCCCATAATATTCTGAGTTCGATGTAAAACAATAGGTAACATATATAGCCTATACTCTGGGGAGTTAATATATAAGTTATCAACTGTCAATGGAAATTTTCGAGAAATTGATGAAATTGGAAATACAAAATCAGATTACGGCTTTATTGTTTTTTTTTTTTATAATTTTACGCACTACAGAATTATAGTTTATCAAAACTCAAAGATGTAAAAATGACTTCCAAGAATTTAAATCTGTTGCCAAAAGATGTTCCACAGCAAAACAAAGTCCCACAGATACAGGTAAATGAGTGGTAACCTGATAGGAGGTGTGTGTACAAACGATAATAATGCCAAGCGAAATATGATTCAAATTCAAACAAAACACATCTTATCCACAGCGCAAGGCCTGGCTTATATCAGAAGCCGAATAAAAGTGTTTACAGATTGAATGGATGGCTGGAAACGGGAGTTTTAATATAAACACTTCACCTCATTCCAAAATAATTATGAAAAGAAAAAATAAGTTATTTACGCTCCCCAAATATCAGAGATAAAACAGCGATTTTTGATGCAATTTGTTCTCCTATCCTCGGAGTGTGATATAATACAAGTGAGAAATCTGATTTTTTGACAAATTTCGTGATTTTGAAAGTTTTTGGAGCTTTCACTTTTCATAGTTTTCAAGCAAAATATCACTCGCCATCTTATAAGGCATAAGTTCCTGCTTATGTGAGTCGAATATAAGCAAAAAATAACAAAAATACCCTCCTTTTCCAACTTTTAGACCATCAAAAAATGAAGGGTGTCGAATTCCAATAATGGGAGATGATTCAGAGCTCCAAATTATGCAATCATGTAGGCATGAGGCTGTAGATTGAATTTATGTGGTTTATATGGAAATATCACACCATGACTGAGATCGCATCAGATTCGATTTTCAAAGTTGGTACAAAAGTAGGGTATAGCATCATCATGATATGGGTATTGTATCATCATACTTATATCAATCCAAATCATTGCCAATAATGCTATATTATAGATTATAATATGCCTCTCCCTACTTTTGAGAGCTTGTATTATTTGTAATATGTTACTATGTTGTTGGCATGTGATATATTTATAATAAATATTGCTATTTACTCAATAATAAGCTGATATCAAATTGTTAATGAAAAATATGAAACGATATTATATATATTTAACACTACAACTAAGTTATATCTGCCCATACATGTTTGATCTGGTTCTAACCCCAGAGTTGATACACTCCTAGAAAATCCGCAAAACAATATTGCATATTTGTTGATTTAAACATGATCATTATGTGTAAATAAGATATTTACTAATACTGATATATATATAAATTCATACATTATCGATTAAAAAAATAAAAATAAAATCACACTATTTTGGACAAATTTAATATCAAATTTCACCAATCGTATAAAAATACAGAATAACCATTATAATATTTATCTAAAGGTAACACATATATGTGTAGATACCATAGGAGTCTTCGCAGATAACATTT
Source organism: Trichomonas tenax (assembly GCA_023091735.1). NCBI lineage: Eukaryota > Parabasalia > Trichomonadida > Trichomonadidae > Trichomonas > Trichomonas tenax. Next base: position 37,757 of record JALKBU010000343.1, read on the forward strand.
TGAATTAGTTTCTCTCATTGTGTCATATCGTCATCGGTCAACAATAAGTGATACTAGCTCGGACTATGCACAGCTCTATTGACTAACTATTGAATGGAATGATACATCATATGCATGTGAATATATTATAACCTATGTCTATCCAATGAATACAAATATATTGTAGTGAAACGCCCTCGTTAATGAGCACATCCTTTATCACTTTTAAGTAGAAAACATTCCGATTTTTCGATACTACACAACTATTAAGGTGCAATAAAATGCATACAAGCAGTTAAAGACAGCTTTCATACCTTATTGAATCTTCAATAAGTAATTACAAACCAAACAATCCAATTGAACCTTAAATTTCTTCTAGATTCATATTCTTGTAGCAACAAATCGAGATTAAGCGAATTCTTGCTTTTTTAGGTACAGCCCCCTTTTTATGATCGAAATTTTACGTGTCGAAAAAATACAAATTTACCATGTAAATATATCACTTTTTGAGCTCTCATTTCCTTTCACAACACCTATATAATATAATTTATCATTATTTTTGATCATTTTATTTATAAAAACAAAAAATATCACGCTTTCATTCAAAGCTGTTTCAGGGCCTCAAAGTTAAAAATCATGCTACATTTCTATGGGTGTATAAATTTGCAATAATTATAATGTCAAATTGGCGAAAAATTTATAAATGAAATAAATTTGGCGAAACCAAATAAGACAGAAAGAATGTGTTTAGTATGAAACAATATCAGTAATGATAGACATTCTCCAAGCGGCCTTTTTTGCGATGAAAATTGATCATTGATAAAAGTGATTCAAATTCTCATCTTTCAATAGCTAATTCAAGAGCTGATATAAGTCCAAAGGATCAATTCCTTTGGCTTTCTTGACCGGGATCTATTCTTCTGTCAAAGGAGATGATGGAGATGTTTGATTAATCTTTTGCCAAGAACAATCATTATACCTAAAATCAACGAGGAATGGGAGGACAGCATCCCAGTTTTCTGCGTACCAGCACACCAATGCGTTCCTGTTCCTTTTAGCGAGCCGATCTAACTTCAAATTCAAAATATTGACAATCCTTGTTGAATACTCCAAGAGAATTGCGCATTTCAAGTGCTTTCCAAACAGTTTGTCTATGTACGTTCCGACATAATCGACTTTGATTCCATTTTTGTCAATCCTCGCCAGAACTCTGGAATGGTCCCTGACGCTCTGGGCTGTCTTTCTCTTGTATCTGTGAACAACGCGTGTCTCAATTATATCCCTAAAGTCTTCACTCATTGTTATTAAGTGACAGAAATTAAAATAAATTTCTCCCACAAATTCGTAAAATTTTGAGAAAAGAGTTAAAATCTATGCACTGGATTTCGATTTAAACAGTTTTTAGAAAATATCTAAAAATTGAGAGGGCTCACAAAATTTCACTCATTTAAATATTTCTATTTAGACGAAATAATGCTATATCAGTAAAGAAATGATTTAATTTTCTGAACTTCTTCAGAATTTAAATGAAGTACTTCTCAAATTTTTGTGTTATGTCATAAAAGAAAAAGATTTTATGTTTTTATGAATCTCCTCTTTTCAGAAAGCAGAATTATCTTTGTCAGTAAATTAATGAAAAGTGAACTGAGTTATTGGCGTAAAAATAATCAATCACATTTTTACATGATGATTATTTTGCTATTCAACCCATAAGTGAGCCAAATCCAACTAAAAATTAGCATAAAATCATTTTAAATTATATGGTCTATTTTCTATCATGAAAAAGAATGCAGAAATAAATCGAAAAAGAATGTTTTGAATGCACTCACAAATTTTCGCAATAAATCGATGCACAGTTTTATACAATATTTAAAAATCTTTTACCACGCTCCACAGAGAGCTCTGTGTAGTGTTTGATTGGTTATTTTTGATTGTATTATATTCTTATGGGTCATTTAAAAAATTCAAACTCTAAAGAATATATTCAGTACTTGTAAATTGTTACAGGGCTAACTTGCGCATGTTATATTGATAGTTTGTGGCTTTTTGGCTTCCGCAGAATGCTCAAATCTTGTTTCTTTGACGACCAGATTAATCAAGTTTTTGATTATTTGTATTTTTTGCTTGTTTAGTAAGTCTATTGTGATGTATGTGATGTGTATAGCACGTTTATATGGAAATAACAATATGATGAGCAAAATGAATTGAATTTATCTTCATTAAAGGTATTTTAGCTTGTTTAAACTACATTTTTTAATCTAGGTACTCCTCTCAATTTTTAAGGGGTCCCCCTCAATATTGTGAGGAACACGCCCGTAGAGTACCTAGATTAAAAAATGTAGTTTACGCTATATATAGACGCATAAAATTGTATAGCATTGGATCTAAACGTGAGCATCGATTAATAATATGCATTATTTTGAGGTTATTCTTGTAACTATATTTATCAAAAGAAGTGCATCGATATGCCCAAAAGAGCCTCAAAGCGTGGAATTTAAAACGCTAAATGGAAATTGTTTGTTTTTGGAGGAGAATCATGAGCAATTGGAAACCTTATTGTCATGTTTTTAATCTCAAACAACGAATTTCCAAAGATTAAAAGCGAATCATCAGCCGCCGAAAGCGCAGTTGATGACAGTGATGCAACGCCATTATAAATACGCCAACCAAACGCCACATCAAATAAACGAAAATTCGCCAGCTGAAGTTACAAAAGTCGCAATAGAAGTGATGGAGGAGAACCAACGATTGAGAAAAGAAATGGAAGAACTCAAAAATCAGAGAATCAAGGAAATAGAGAATATTTGCTCAGACGAAAAAGATGGAACTTTCGATACTGATCCAAAATCGCTTTTGGAGAAGATGGCAAGAGCGTCAATGTACTCAGATGACTTCATAAAGCTGAAAGAGACAGAAATTGTTGAAGAAGAACAAAATAACAAAGAAGAAATTCAAGACGATTTGTTTGCTGAAGAAGAGGAAGAAGACCTCAAAACACAACTCAATAAATCCAACGAAACAATCGCTCAATTGCTTTCAATCATTACTCAAAAAGATGAAATTATAATTCAATTGCATAAAGAGATCGAAGAACTGAAGAAACCGAAGGAAGAAGTCAGTTATGCACCTCAAAAACATGTTGTTCTTGAAGAAGACAGTTTATCATCAGCAACATCAGCAAGATCTCGAATTCCGCGCCCAGCACCCGGAAAATCATCAACACCAAAGCGCGCAAAGCCAGAGCAGAAGTTTGCTTCGAACTCTAAATCTCCAAACAATAGAAGAACTCGCGACCCTAAGTTTGACGAATAAACCTTGTTTGTATATTGTATTCCACATACACATGCTGTGTTCGTTCTGAAATGAGTTTTATATAATGAAAAATTTATTATTATCATAGTTAGACCTTGAAAATCATAGCATGTAAATATTAGGAAGAGATCAATATGATGATGAAACGTAATATGCTAAATGTAAAAAAAATTAATCCTAAAATTAAATTTAGAAATAAGATAATATACAAAACAAAATAAACTCTATATATAAATTAGTTCTTCGACTTCTCAGACAAGAAAGTCTCAAACTGTGCTAAAACAGCGTTCATCGTGACTTGCGCGTACTGGAATTCAGGAGACAGTCTTCCAGCTGGTGCAAAGTCGACAATGAACTTAACTAAGCCTTCGAGATTCGGTAAATCTGCTGTCAACAAAGATCCGAAGAAAATTGTGAAAATCGTCTCAAAAGGCAACGCTTGGCGTCCCTCTCCCAGATTCTTCCGTGCTGCGATGCCAGAATGCATGTCTTTCAATCCTAAGTGGATCTCATACAAAACATCAAGCGGATTTGTTTGGAAGAAGGCAGCTGTGATATGCCGACCGGCACTCTTGTAGCGCGGGTCCCTCATGAACACGTCACGAGCGGGTTCCGATGGAGAGAATGATGGAAGATATTCTTTCGGCGGCGTGATGTCGGAAATAAGTATTTTCGACACGATGCTCGCCGATTTGGACTCAACCGGCGGGAAGAAATAGTTATAATTAGCAGCGATGCACGCATCGAAAATTCCTCTAAAGTAGAGAATAACGAATATGGATCCAAGAATCGGGTCCTTCTGAGGAAACTCTTCCTTGAGGTAACTAAAAAGCTCTAAAACTTTGTTTTTGAAAGATCTTCGCGGAATGTTGTGAAAATTCTCAAGGAATTCTGTGATTCGCCATTCAACAGGGTTCATAGGAGAGAACAGCCACCTGTTGAATCTGTCCTGTTGCGAATTGAGTTCCATAAAGTGAATAGAATGATTAAACTTCGGAATGCAGAGACCGAAGATATATAAAAGCGTATCGTTCGGATCCTGAACATCCACATCGCTCTGGAACAAATCGCAGAGATTCGATATCTTCTGCTCAGTCTGTGAGTGTATTAAATCCGCTTCTTTTGGTGTGCAAAGAATGTCATGAAAGAGCTCCTCAGTTTGGATCGTTATTTTGACCATGTTCGGAATCGACTGTTGTTGCGCAAGGAAATCGATTAATGATGTGATTGTGTTGACAGCATCGGTGAAATTCTTTTCTAATACATCAAACTCCAATTGCTGGAGGAACTTGATCTCTCTTGTAAGCATTTCGATGTTTTTTGATGAGTTTGGAGGCGGCGGTGGAAAATCACTTGATTTTTTTGGTTTCTTTCTCAGCAAATTGAGATTCAAGAAGTTAGTTATCGCCGACAGCAGCAGTAGTTGCGATGACTCCTTCTCTTTCAAGAAAATATCCAAAGCAACGGGATCTCTCGGCACTATCAACGAATCTACCTGCAAATAGCGCACGATGTCGGTGTTAGCCATCAGCCATTCATAGAAAGTGTACTTGAAGTGCGACGAGTCCCGCGATTCTATATAAGGATCGTCGGATGCTTGTATTTTCGTTTTCTCAAAAATATAAACTTTACAAAATTATCGTTGTTGGCACTTTTCGGTCGATTTTTTTGAAAGCTGTAGATTTTCTCTGAATTTTTTCCTTTGTTAAAAGCAAATCTCTTTTTATTTGTTTTTTAGACTTTACATATTATAGAGATCCGATTTATTAAAGTTTTGGCCCATTTTGATAGAGAGAAGGGTGAGTTTTGGAGAAAAACAAATTTTTTATTGCATTTTTCGGAATAGAAATAGGAGAGATTTCTAATAACGTGATAATTTTCAGAATTTTTTTGTAAACTTTTTTGGATTTTTTCTTTGAGAATTTTACTCTTTTGATCGCTCTATCAAATTTCTACACATTCCCATATCGTCACCTGCCTTTGGAGGAGCTGTTTTGGAGTCAAACCATTTGTTTAACGCTCTCAACAAAAATCCAAATATGGATCGATTTACACTTAACTATCGTATATAGAGAATGATATGAATTGATTTATCGGAAAGAAATGGAACAAAAGTGAGTTTTTGTCTTATTATGGAAATTATTATTGGAAAAAAAATCGAAATTTGCAGTGATGAGTTAATGGTTTAGACCATCATTACATCGTTGACCTTTCTCTCGTCGTGGTCCTCCGCCCTCCTCTTCTTGATGATGAAGAAGACGGCGATTCCGACTGCAGCGCCGACAACTAAGAGGACGAAGAAGACAGAGAGACCGATGGCGAGTCCCTTGTTGCTCTTCTTCTGGTTTGTGTTGTCGCCCGATTCTTCGTTCCTGGATGGGTCATCGAATTCGACTTTTTCGAGGGAAACCATCAAAGCGATCCTTGAATTAGCGTCCTCGTCGCCTGAGTAGGCGTCTGGATCCTGATCGGCATCGCAGATTGTGGTGAATGTTGCGGACTTGACGCCCTTTGTGACACTGGAGTACGTGACTCTCTTTGCCCACTCCTTGCACGTGTCCATGCTGAAGTGCGAGAAGACGATTGTCTGCGGTGTGTCCTTCCACTCGTTGACCATGAGGTCGTCGTTCTCCTCTTCGGTGGCGTCGTAGACAAGTCTGATCTCGTCTGGGATGTTCGTGATTGTCTCGGCATTGATGACTGGGAATCCGTTCTCCTTGAACTTGTAGTGGAGTTCTAAAACTTGGTCATTGTCGTCCTCTAAGGCCCTCCTGAACTTCATCGGGATGTCCTTGTTGAATGTGATTGCGTCGATGTAGATTGCTGAGCCAGGAAGGAGCTTGACGATGCCCTTGACGTTGGCCTTCTTGAGCGTTGGCTTGCATCCTGCTTCGACGTTGAAGTCGACGATGTTGAGTTCTTTCTCGTTGTTCGTTGGGTCGAGGACAGAGATTCTGCCGTCGACAGCACCGCCGGCGTTGATGACAGTGAGGTTCTTGATGTTGACATCGATGTCAGCGTTGCCGTTGATCTTGATCGTCTTTCCTGAGCCGTATACCTCTGTAGAGCCGTCCAAGTCGATGCTCATCATGCCTGTCTGCGGGTTGATCTCGACGTTGCCCTTTCCCTGGAGTGTGAGGTTGATGCCGCTTGGGAGGTTGTTGAGCTGAAGGTTGCCGTCAGCCTTGATTGTGACGCCCTTGCCCCAGTCGTAGTTGATGCCTCCCGTGTAGTCGAAGTTGATGCTGCCGATCTGCTGCGAGTGCTTGATGTTGAGACCGATGCCCTTCGTGCGGGAGCCGCCGAATGAGAGGGAAAGTCCTTTGGCTGGGATCTGGATCTCGGCGTTGAACTCGGAAGCAATCAGCTCAGACTTGATGTTCTCAACGACCTGCTGTCCCTTGAGAGCGAACTCGTCGTCTGTGACCTTGACGGCGTCGACGATATCGTTGACGGCCAAGTTGAGTGTGCCGAATGTCGCGCCGACGAATTGGTCGAATGACATCTTGTCCATGTTGACGATGTTGTTCTTGAAGTTGAGGGCCGTCTTGTCGATGGCCTTGGCGATCGATGTATCCTTGAAGTTAAGGATTGGCGCGAAAAGCGATAAAGCGTTAGCAGCATCGCTATCAGCATTGATGTTGACGCCATCGAATTTGGCAACGCCACTGAGGGCGTTTCCGAACTTTCCTGAGAGTGTGACGTTAACGTTTGGACGGCTGTTAGAGTTGCCCCTGAGCGTGAAGTCCTTGCCGACGAATGGGATGAGATCGAGGACTGAGGCAGCATCTTCCTGTCCGAGGCCGATCAAGACCTTCTTCGTGAGGTTGTGGACGTGCTTGATGACCTCTCCAGCGTTGTCTGGCGCGATTGCGAAAGCATCAGGATCGCACTCAGACTTTGTCTTAGCAAGGCAGTACTTCTCGCCAAGGAAGTCTGGGAGCTGCGGAAGGGAGACGTTCAAGCACTGCTGGTTGTCATCGTTCTTGAAGCATGTGAACTTGACCTTCGGCATCTTAAGGAGATCAGCGTGCGGCAACATGTTGATGTCGAACTTTGAGCAGTTGAACTCGACAGCAGAGCAGAAGACGGTTACTGGGTTTGTGATCAGCTTCTTGACATCCTGGAAGTTGGAGACTTCGGAGATATCTGTCAAAAGGTTGAACTTAGCATTGCCAATCATTGGGAGCTTGAACTGGTCTGTGACATCGATTCTGCCGACCTTGATGTCGCCACCCTTCGTGTTAATTACTGACTGGAGGGCGCCGCCTGTTGCAAGGTTGAGGACCTGGAGAACAGTTCCCTCAATGGAAGAAGAGATGGACCTGAAGAACTGCTGGAACTGGCCGAGAATGCCTTTGAAGAACTCAGAGTCCATAGAGATGCCGAGATTGTCTGGTAAAGCAAGTTTGTTGCCGTTGAAAGCAGTGAGTTTGCCAATAGCGAACTCGACTGGGTTCTTCGCGATCTCCTGGACTAGCTCGATTGTGTCCTGAGCGCTTCCGAACTTGAGCTCGCCCTGGATGCCAGCGTAGACCTTGTCCAAGACGACCTTGAGTGGAGAGTTGCCGAGGTTAGTGATAGAGATAGGAATCTCACGGCCGGCGATGTGGATGTCAGTCGAATTGCGGTAATTAAGCTGCATGAGCTTTCCGCCATTGATCAACATGTTCCAGCTGAATCCCTCCTTAACGCGCTTCCATGTCTGATCGAGGAAATTGATGGCGCCGCCAGAAGCGTCGAAATTGATCTTAAACATCTTGTTGATGTCTGGACTGCCGTATCTCTTGACGTCGAGCTTTCCGGCTGTCTGTGAAACGAAAAGATCAACTAAGTCTGGTACAGCGCTCTTTATCGAGAGCCAGTTAGTGTTGTTAGCAGCCGACACCATGACCTTGTTGTTTGCGATGGCGAGGACGCGATCAATGCCGCTGGAGTAGACATTCGCCTTCGCTTTCATTGAACCGGAGATCGCATGCAAAGCGTTCCAGAACATGTGAACGCTGATGTTCGTCTTGAGGAAGTTCAGGGCTTCACTGACATGAAGCTCGCTCGTCTTCAAAACAAAATCTCCCAATGTTATTGATCCGTTTAATGTGGTGCTGAGTGCGAAAATGGACTTTGTGATGGATGAAAAGTTGATATCCTTCAGTTTGAAGTTTGTTGTGAACTTCGGAATCTTTGCAACAATCGATTTCACAGCATCAGTACCTGAAATGAGGACTTTTCCGACCTGCGACTGAATGTCGATAGGGAACTTCGGTGTATCGACCACCAAAATGTCAACAGATGTAACAGCCCAGTTCGCAAGAATTTTTGTAGTCTCAGAATCGTACCATTTCCTTCCGCTGGGGCACCGCGAGGAGTCCTTCGCGAGGCAGTAGTTCACCGACCCTATTTCGGGCCAGTCAATGCACAGCAAAAAAGCAAGAAACATATTGTGGAAAAATGAAATTTACAACAATTGATTATTTATAGAACGATATGAAATCGATGTATTATTACGAAAAAAGCGTTAAATAAATTTTATCCATTTACTGGCACTTTTATTTTCAAATTCAACTCTTAAAAAAACATAAATCTGATCATATTATATCGTTCTGAGGCCATTTTTCGAATCTGGGTTTGAAACTGATGATTTACCATTAGTTGGAGAAAAACTTCGAGAATTTTTTCATAAACATATTTCTTGACAATCTTGAGATTCACATATTTTGGTACATTATAAGGTTAATGGATTAGATAAATCACAACCTATCGATAACGAATCATTTAAGCAAAGATTTGAAAATTTATTAAATGGTAATTTCGTATATAAATTAGAAGAATTACCTGCAAATGCTTCAGATGATGGTACTGAAATATATTTGGAATTTTTCGACGAGATTTATTTCACGAAACATGAGTAGTAGACAAGGGGGGTTGCTTGCCATTCTAAATATAGAGAATGTACGACATCATATATATATATAGTGTAATTCCGAGCAACTAATTTTTAAGTTAATTTTTAAAATAATTTAATTTTTTTATT
>JALKBU010000344.1:0-46962 GCA_023091735.1 Trichomonas tenax
ATTTATTCTCTATATGGGGGAACCTAATTTGTAAAACTAACTCTGTCGGTAAATATATATCATTAATAAATATTGTTTTTATAATTTGTGATTTCAGTAATTATATAAAAAGATGTTCGCAGAACTCATGGCGAAGCTACGAGTTCTGCGAACATCTTATTACTAACTGTTGTGGCACTTCAAAATGTTCAGGGATTGATGAGGGAACCAGACAATGTCCTCGACGGAAAGATAGAATACCTGAGAATGTTCATGGAAGAGAAAGTCATCCAAGAGAAGGAGAAGAAGAAACATATGGAGAAAATACAAATGCTATATCCTGAAGATGCATCAAGATCATACAGGTTCTACATCGTTAGAGCAAACTACCCAACATGTCCATTGAACCCCCAAGAGGTTCGTGATGTGTTGGCGCAAAGTTACACAGAAGACCTAGAGTACGAAGCCCCAACAGAAGATTCAAATCTCTGGTTCAACTCATACTCTCTGAACAACCATGATAAAGAGGAACTACTGATTAAGATGATTGACAAGAACTTCTTCGAAGATATCATTAGAGAAAGAACATACATGTCAGCAAACGGACCCGATGGACTCAACTATGGGATATTTAAGATGAATCCTGAAGAATCGGCAGAATGCATGACACTCATCTCGAAGATGATCATAGACCATAAGAAACTTCCCACATCATGGAAGAAGTCCAGAACAATCATGATCTATAAAGGCAAAGGAGAAGCAGAGCAACTATCATCATGGAGACGGATCACAATAAGCCCATGCGCATACAGAATATGGAGTTGTGCCATCACCAGATGCTTGCAAAACATTCACACGGCTCACCCACTATTCCACCCCTCTCAGAAGGGATTCAGAAGAGGAGTAGATGGTTGCCTAGAGCATACGGTGATAACAACGGAACTCTTCTGTGACGCAAATCGGAATAGGAAATCACTCTACACACTCCAAATCTACCTTAAGGATGCCTTTGGGAGCATCCCCACAGCTTCTTGTATGAAACAATGAAGGAATGCAATATCCCGGAAGCTTTGCGCACAGCAATAATGGACGCGTATGACCACGATTCTACGAACATTGTTATAGGAAGTGAGGAGAGTGAAGACTTGTACCTGCGAAGGGGAGTCAAACAGGGATGCCAATTATCCCCACTACTATTCAACATGTGTCTAAACCCTCTTCTCAAGGCAATCAATGACGCAAGAAGAGGCTACCAGGCAGGTGACTATTGCATCTCATGCCAAGCATATGCAGAGGACATCATCCTATTCGCCCAGAGCAGACAAGGAATGGAAGACAACATTGAAATCCTTAGCCAATTCCTAAACTACTCGAAGCTGAAAATCAATGCCTCCAAATGCAAATCACTCTCCTAGGTCCTTGATCAAGCACAAGAAAGATTATTCGATCCAAATCCTTTCACAATCAATGGCGAACCAATTCCAGTTGCAACATTAGCAGACTCTCTAAAATATCTCGGTGCTGCAGCAGCATCAGTAATCATCTGAGCTAAGCACACAGATGAACAGATTGCATCCACAATCAATGAAATCTGGAACATAGAGATCTCAGGCTTGAAGTTTAATCAGACGGTAGACACTTTAAAGAGATTTGTGATACCAAAGTTGGGCTACTTATTAACCATGGGAGATCCAAGACTCGAAGATCTGAAGAATATTGACAAGAAGATAAGGAAACTTATATCGAACTCACTAGACTCCACTAGCATTCCAAAATGCTTCGCTGATATCGCATGGCAAGATGGATATCTCTTGATCCAGCCACTATATAATAGAGGCCTGGCACTGAAGGTCAAAAGCCTGATAAACCTCCTCAACTCCAAGAATCCACAGACTAAGGCATTGATGAATTACTTCGCAGAGAACGAGCGTGAATATCGAGGTATCGTAATTGCTGAGGAATCCAAGTTCCTAAACTGGACACTCAACGAACAAGGTGTCCCACAGCAAAGAAGAAACGGAACATCCTCCTTAATCTCAAAAGGCTTCCAAGCAGCACGAAAGCTCTACATCAAGATCCAGAAGCTTGATAAATCTTACGTGAAGTATCAGAATGAAAGCCAGGTCAATGAGAAGACAGCAGTGATGAAACTAATAATGGAGAAATGCAGAGAGGAGAGCAGAAAGAAGTTGGAGAACCTCCCGTTGCACAGACACCTTTTCAGAAACCTGAGACACAATAAAAACAGTAACTTCTTTGTCGGAAACCACACATCAAGATTATCCGATAATGTAGTGAAGTTCGCAGTCACAGCCAGGCTCAATCAGTTGTATAACGGCTACATGCACGGAAAGAAGAACTTGCCAGAGGATACTGGCCCAAGGTATCCATACTGCGGGACCACAAGAGCGGATACACTGGAACATCATCTCAATTGCTGTAACTTCCAAGCGATGACAATCAGACAAAACAACATCGTGAATGAAGTAGCAAAAGACTTGAGCCTCAGATTTCCAAGAATGAGGATAAGCTTCAACTCGACAGTCCGCATCCCGAATGCACCAAGAATTAACGGCTACTCGGCAAATCTGAAACCAGACATCATTGCTTACGACTCCAGAAGAATCATCCTCTTAGATACCACGTGTGTGTACGATGACTACCACGAGAACGAGAACAAAACGTCCATGGAACTGGCATGCGAGGAAAAATTGAGGAAATACGACGATCTGAAGACCCAATGTCAGAGAAGACTCAGAATGAAGACCATACTAATTCCAGTTGTTGTTCCATCATTAGGAATAATGTTTCAAAAATCGATTACAGACCTGAAAAACATTCTCAACTACAACACAAAGAAGACGAAAAGACAATTACAACACCTGGTTAGAAGATGTTGCACCTCTGAAATCATGGACTCTTTTAAAATATAGTACGCCAAAGAAATCAAAGAAAGACACAACACATCATTCATCAATGTCGAAGACATTTGTGAAATACAAAATGATGCTAATTAACCGAAATAATTAATTCCACCTATTAATAGCATATAATTATTGAATATGACTAAACATTTAAATACGGTCACTGGCTCTTTTTTTATTTTTCTCTTTTCAAAATATGTCACTTTTGTCAAGAATTGTATTTTTAATTTAATAGATGCAGAAGCCTGTGTAGCTCAACCGGATAGAGCATAAGACTCTTAATCTTGGGGTTGCGGGTTCGAGTCCCGCCACTGGCTCTTTTTATTTCTCTCAATTATTATGTAAACTTCAGAAAATTAAAATTGTATTTTTAATTAAATAAATGATAAATTTCATTATTGCATTTTATATAAGTACAAAATTTATTTTCAAATTAATTTTAACTCCATTATTTGATGAAAAACGATTATTTTGTAAACCAAAAGTGTCATTCTTATTTCCGATGATCCAGAAATACCGCAACAACGACCTTGTTTATGTTTTCATCTGCTTCGTTCTCATTTTCCTGATTATCCAGTTTTTCTAAGAGGTATTTTTGGAGCAAAATATAAAGATGGAAGAACATCGAATTATTTTTGTTTCAATTTTTTATATTTCGAAGTTGCGATTAAGCTTATTGAAACTGACTCAAACATTGAATGGTTGCTATATATGTAATGGTTATTATCTCTCACAATATCAAAAATTATTTACATAATATATCTAAAACCCTTTCGATCAACTTGAGAACACTTGATTATTTAGTTATTTTAGCGAGTGAGCTGAATCACTTCGAAAAAATAACTAAACGAAAGAAATAAAACTCTTATGTTTATCTATCTTGAAATTCATAAGGATTTACATACCAAATGCCTTTGAAAATCTATTTTATATCACTTACATAAAACAATGTTGCTAATATTAAATCAACATTTTAATTATATTTGTGAAATTCCGATCTCCTTTAAGCCAATGATATAACTGCTCTATCTTAATCGATGCCATGGAAGTTCATTTCCATTTTTATTTTAGATGGAATCAATCTTTGATTAAGTAATTCAAGAATACTTTATATGCCTCATAAAAAGCTCAACATGATAAAAAAGACCACAGCAGCAAACCCTTTTGCTGTATTATGACCTTATCGAATAATCAATTTCTATAAATCTATACAAGCTGCATTATCTTAGACGCATATGCTGTTCAATGGAACGTTTGTAACAGTATGAGCCTTGACACACTCGTAGCAATAGAACTCAAAGGAATGGTCGGGCTGAATCTCGTGAACGGACACTGTCCAGTTGATGCCTGCATTCTGGAAGAGGCGCCTTCTGAAGTGGGGCATTCCAAATGTGATTTGGATGAATTTTCCTCCTGGCTTCAATATCCTCTCAACGTTCTGGAAATACTTCCTTGACACTTCATAGACAGAGTCATCTATCTCCCACTTATCGGCATCACTTAAAATAATCGCATCAAGTGTTGCCTTGTCGATGACGAGATCGAATGATTCTGGTTCGAATGGGAATGGCTGCAAAATATCGGCGACTTCCCACTTCATTCCACGTGTGTCGTTGTCCTTCATGTTCTTTATGCATGTAGGAGAGATATCGATATTTGTGATGTTATGAAATCCTTTGTCGAAGATAACGTCCTGAATGTGGGAAATACCGCATCCGACATTCAATATCTTCATGTATGGATCTTTAAGGTATCCTAATATGCAGTTTAAGAAGTTGTTATCTTTTGGTCCTGTGAACCATTCGTATTCCTGCTTTGGATCGCATTTCTTGTATTCCTGGTCCCACCATTCAGGCTTTGCGTAGTAGGAATTGTTCTCAGCAACGAATTCGACCTTAGTCATTAATGTTGTAAAGTTCTCCCATTGAATCTTTTGTATGAGTTTCCTCAACAAGGATCACATCACATTTCGTAATCATATTGAATCTCTCGTTCTATATCGATGAGATACGACCATTACTTCAGCAACAGTGTTTGCGGCTCTAACGTTTGTTATTGGCCCAGAATCACTCGAAATTAAAAATTGCATCAATAATTTCTTCAATTCTAAACTTTCAACATTTCTCAAATAATAATACTTTAGGAATACATTACGAAAATAAATAATATTTTTTGATTCGGCGAGAATTTTCAATTTCAATATATATAATATCAATTAAATCTATCATTTATATTACAAAAACCTTATACCTTCATGCAGGCAGCTATTCTCAAATAATATAAAAAAATTAAAAAATTATATTTCTTTATCATCAGCCTGAGAAGAAAAATTTAAAGCCAGATATTGAAGAGCTATTGCTTTGTTAATAAAAGATATGTTGATATATATTATGGATATATTTTTGACACTTTACATACTTTATTGACAAAATATCAACAAATTTTGTCAAAAATCGGAAGTGAATGGTTTATTGCAAATTCAAAAATATGCACCATATATACATGCCCCATCAAACATGAACCTAGAGTATCTAGAGAAAATAAGCAAAATTTATTTTTATTATTTTTATCTGGCATAATATACACTTTTTATTGGTTTATTATACTATACAATGTATATAAAGCATAAATATATAATAAAAATATTTTCCTAACTTTAAGCATAATATGTGTCAATAAATAAACTTTGCACGTCATAATGACATTTTACACGTCATCAAATATATTTTATACGTCAGACTGTCAAAAATATTAGCTCATTTATAATATCATGTAAAAACAATAAATATATGATCTACAATCATACGCAAAGATACATCCCATCAAGAAGCTCAGAAACTTCAAATTACTGTTGTATTTTCGCGATATTGCCTTTTCTATAATGAATACAGCCTTTACAAACGTATAAATATCACTAGAAGCATAAGCATAAGTCGAGGCAATCATGCGACATCCAAATGGCCCAAATGTTCAAAAATCATTTTAAATATTTCGAATAAAAGTCTATTTGTGGCGCATCCAATGATAATTCATAATGAGCAGCATATAGAATACACGTGAATTATCATTTTTACGAAATTTGACATTTTTTACTTTACATGTAGTCACTTTTATGATGTGTCAGATTATCCTGGAAATTGTAATACTTTTAAAAGCATTAAATCGAAAAAACAAAACGACAGAAACTCATAAATATGTCTAAAGAATAAGTTCTTTAAATATTCTACTTAAATTAGAATTTTTCATATAATTCATTGAAGTCTTTTTCAAATAAGAGCTATGAGCGTGCATACACATTGGATTCATCATTTAAAAAGCATTAAAATGATTATGCCAATGTGTATATGCGCTCAGAGCCATTTTGCGTGTTACATTAGATCAAAACTCACATTCTATGGTATATTTTGGTTATGCTACCATTTACAATTGACTGAAAATGGTAATATAGCCAAAATATACCATAGAATGTGGGTTTTAGTCTAATATTCCAAAATGGAATTTTCAAAATCTGCTCTAAAGTTGATTTTTATGTGATAAATAGTATATACATGTATAGCATATCCCATGTTTGCAATTATATAGCTTATTTTTAAATCCGACATTATTATCTTACATCAAATCACATTACGTGTCAAAAGACAAATGTCAGAAAACATTTTGATGCCTTAATTTCACTATGTGTGATTGAGATATAAGAGAATGCACAATGTGATATAATATGATATATCATATAGTATCTATATGTATAACAAAACACGATATTCGTGTGTGATTATTTATCATATTTCAGAAATTTTTATGATAGAAGCCAATAAAAATGTAGGGAAAAAGCCCAAATGGTATAGACCTTCTATGACCATTATTAGTGCGAAATATATAATACATAAAAAGTTAGAAAAAACATCTTCTAACTAAGCCATCTCAGCTTTCTGGGACTGTCCTCGAGGATATGTCATTTTACAAGAGTATAGCTATAAATCAATATCTATTGTTTTGAATAAAAGCTTATTTTTACTTGAAATTATTTAAATTTTTTAAATATTTGCTAAGCACTATAAAACACATGCACATAGACTCTATAAGGTATAAAAACCTTAAATACATCAAATCATCGATTTCTGTTATAAATATTATATCACATTTTTTAAGTCGTTTCAAATTACTCTAACACATTATAAACATATTTGACACGATGCATACATTATATATCTAAAGTAATCTAAGTTATAACACACAACAGGGTTTTTTTACATGTCAAATTAGTCCCATTTTACTCGGCGGAATCTGGAACGAGTAAACTTTTTATTAAAGCCCTCTACTATGATGACACAGTATGCAATATATAGGATACATATCTATCTATATATTATACATTGGCATATATCAAAGATAAACAACACACACCTCTGGGAAACGTTTGTTTTCCCACATCAGATGTGTCACTTTTTGCAAAAGGAAAAGGAAACATCTCCACAAGTAATTAATATAAACAACCCAAACCAATGTATTGATAATACAAAGGATAATATATAACTATTTATATATGCAGAAGTAAAAAATAATAAAAAAATAAAATTAAATATATCTCATAACATATAATATTTTTAAGATCACACTCAATTTATAATATACACATACTATATATAATGATATTTGCACACAAAGTCTACGCAGACAACTTTTGAAGTCACGTTGAGAATTTCGAATCAATTGTGCACGGGCAACTTTATAGCGTTGTATATAGTGCAATATATGGATTTACATATTAGCACATATATAGAAGTATACAACATAGACATTTGAATATATAATGTCGTATATGATATTACTGTGAATCTATATTACTATACTTAAAATTTTAACATCAACCATACTATGTTATGCAGAACATATATATGCATGCAATCCATGAACTACAGTTTCGAATCATAATAGCATAAAGAGATATGAATGCTTTTTTGAAAAACTGGACAAAAGTGCGAAAAAAAATCTGACATTTGGAAAAAAGTGCTACAGCTCATGCCATCACATCTGACCGACGAATTGTTGAGAGATTTATCGGTCGACTCAAGTCCAGCTAGAATGCTCTCTCTAAAGGTTTCCGAGGCGAAAAGGCAGTTCTTTCCTTTCTCATCTCAGTGCTTATCGCACTCACTAATGTCTTGATCTCTCTTCATCCGCTCTATAAAGGAGATCTTTGCTCTGATGAACTTTCCGAAGAAGATGTTCTTGTCATGTTGAAACCAAAAGAAGGACCACTTGCACCATTGAACACTCTAGCAATTGCTAAAAGGAACCAGGGAGCTCTTCAATTCTGCATGGATGAAGTGAAAAATGCATAAGAAAAGCAGGAAGCAAAGAATAAAAAGGACAAACCTGAAGTCATTGTCAATGTTGAGCTACCACAGAGAATTCTTCTTTATGATTCACCTGCTCTGCCAACGTTCAAAGGTTTGGTTAATCGTGCAGTAAATTGCCATGTCAATGCAGTTCTCCATTTGTTATTCCTTATTCCAGAGGTTCAATCATGGACAAATCTTACGAAAGCTACAAGGTCAAAAAGAGTTGCCTTTGAGTTTCAACGCCTTGTGCGTTCGGCCTGCTTACCAGGAAATGCTCAAGCCATTGATGTTTCGAAGTTTATTTATGCATTTGGAACTCAATACTTCCAAGCCAATGATGCAGATGATACTTTCATTGATCTGATTCAAGCTTTGCAATTCACTTTCCCTGTTCTTTCAAAGCTGTTTCTGATCTCTGCTGATGAAAATGTATATTATGGAAGTGCTACACATTATTCCATTTCAATTCCAATTGGCATTAGGTTCACAGCGCCATATCTTATTGATCTTGTCGATGAACATGATGTTAATCCATCCAAATACATCATGGTAAATTTACAAAGAACCGAACCTGGAATAATAGCATTCGAAAAAGATCTCAAGATGCAACGCAAGAACCTCCAATATTCACTTATAGGTATTATTGCCTATTTTGAATTTCATTTTGTTGCCTTTTGTCGCAACAGCAAAAATTGGCTTCTATATGACGATGAAGTCGTATATGATATTGGCTACCAACTGATTTATGGACTTGATGGTGATGTCAACAACAAGCTATACGAGCTAACAAAAGGTCATCAATATACTGCTCGTATGTTGTTGTATGCCCGTATCAATAATTCATTTTTTGAGTAAATTTTTCTAATTATTAATATTGTGAATCCTGATTTTAATCATTACTGGGATTGGTAGAAAACTCTAATAGCCTCATTCCACTTAGTGTACTTACGGGCAGCTGCTCTAATATTGGAACGTAGATCGTCATCATGATGTTTAATCTCGAACCTAATATGCTAGCATGAACAGGATTTGCAGTAGATAAAAAAGAAAGTACGAGATGAGGTGCTTCCACATGCCTCGCTTTCATCACAAAGGATCAAGATGCTGTCTGCTGCAAGAGTGCTCCAGAAGAGGCGCCGGGAACTTACTCAGCACCTCTCCTCCTCAACTCCGTCGTCAGCCAGAATGGCGATGATCAGAGTTTGGTTAGCGTTGAACCAAAGTAACTTTTTTGAGAAACCTAACTTTTCTGAAAAGTGACATTTCATATAACCGTAAAATAAAGCAGGGGTGGGTATTCAAAATAGATAAAAGTGAGTGTATATGATGGCAAAGCTATGTGTAATCCATATTGCTAATAAAAGAATTTTATTTCAAAAATAGACGGTTTATAAGAAAAAGCAAAAAAATAGATGGAAGAAGCCGAGCATTAGCTCTAGCTGAAGCAAGCAGCAGACTAAAATCGGAGAGCACATATGCCATATGCGTTGCCTGTCAGTATCTCCAGCAAAGTTCGGCCTTAGCTCATCAACGAAATTTCTGCCTGCCTCAGCTTGCCATTACTCCTCACACTCTTCACCGAAGGGCTTGAGGAGGCAAGCAGAGACAGGTATTCCCTTATTCTTAACCTTTCAAGATGTTATATCTTTTACAATTCGAAATCATTTCTTCAAGCAATCAAACACATGATTATACTTCCACTGATATACCATTTTCTTTACCTTATTCATAAACTTCAATTTTCAAAAACTTTTTTGTTTTTTCACTTTTTTAAAAAAATGTCGATCAATGTGCTTCCTCTCCCACCTACGGACCAGCCACTCGAATGGCTTGAATATCTTCGATATTGCATTGCATCGGAAATGCGTGGAGAATGCAATTACGAGAGAGATGTTCAGAAATCTCAAGACAAACCCGTGATTTATCATAAATGTAAGTATCCAGGCTGTCACGCTGCTTTAAAGGCTACAAAAATCGATGAATTATATACAATTCAACCTACATCAATAACTCATATTCATGATACTACCAAAGCACCCACTAAATACACAAACCAGTCTCTTTTTCACGATTACATAAAGTATTATTTCAAGAATGGAGGCGATACAGATGATGCAGTCAGAGTTGCGCAACATGTGAGAACCTTAAAATTCCAACAATCAATAATTATCCATTTTATTCTTATATTCAAGATACATTATTTGCATACAAAACAGAGATTCAAAACAAATGCATAAATATGCCTCAAGTATCTCCAAATTCTTTCTATAATACGGATTGGAAAAGTGACATTTTTGCTTTGTCTTCGGGCGATACAAATATGCAAAAAATCGGGGCCTCCGGCCAACGAAATCACCAAATGAATTTCAAAGAATAACTTATATGTCCCCTCCCTTTTCTTTTCTTTTTTCCTTTTTCTCTCCCTCTTTTTCTCTTCTCCTCTTTCTCTTTATTTCAAATTTCGTATTGTTGTTCTTTTTTAAATTTTTTCGAATAAATTGAATTGAAATGCAGTTCTCTCTAGTCATTATTTTTGAAATTTTCTAATATGTTAAGAACAATGTATAGTGTTCTGCACAAGCATATATTATGAATGATACTTTTAAACTGAAAATAATATCATTCTATTTTAGGCATGAAACTAGTGTTGCTTGGAATGTCACTTTTGTTGCTCAAGTTGTCACTTTCCGAAATGGAATTGAGAGTAAAAACGATTATTTACGATTAATGTTCAAAAACGATTATTGTCCATTAAAAGTGACATGCTTTAGGCAGCCCCTTTAATACTTTAGGTGAATAACCCAACAATGTATTGAAAAATTTGAAATTTTGAATTTTTTGGAGCATCACATTGTAAACCTAAAATAAATCGATTTGCATTATTCATTTTTCAAAATTTTCAAGATGTTTCTATTGAAAGATCAAAAACACAAAAAATGACACAAATGATGTCCAAAACATCATGGGCAGGCACTCAATGGATAGAAAATAAAATGACTGATCAATCTGGTCGGACAATTTCTGATCCGTATTCTATAATGATTAAAATGAAAAAGTTTAAGGGAAATGTAAAAAAACTTATTTTTAAATTAAAGATATTTTGTTCTACAATATAACGGGACATGTTATATTTTAGATATTTAGCATTATCCACTCAGCAAACGCTCGAAATATGAAAACTATTTTCATAAATTCTTATCTTGCACAAATTTTAGCAAATATTATATATAATAATGCAAACAAAATGCAAATTGTTTTACTCTAATTTAAAATCAAATTTATTAATTTAATCATAAAATCAGATTCTTATCTCATGCAAAACTTAAAAACAATAGGTAAATTATGTAAGAATCAATATTTATTGGTAGATTAAATAAGCTTGAGCTATATTGTATTAGTTAAAATGATAAATTGAATGCTATCGAATTTAAATCTGCAAAATGAGAATGTGAATCCTTTTCAATGTTCATAATTTTTAATTTACATCTACAATGTATTCTATAAGCTGAAATAAATGCATTAAATTTTTGTTATTTTTGGTATTCATATTTTCGATAATTATGAGATCGTTTTACGTTAAAATATTAAACTTCTACTCAATGCATATTACATTTGAAAATAAAATTCGTTAAGTAACATTTTTTTGAAAAACTCGAAAATAATTTGATTCTTTTGCTGCTTTTTAAGCTTGTCATCTTTTCGATATCATAGAAAATGAAACGAATAATGTATCAATCGTATCGTTTTTGATAGAATCGTGAGTGTTTCTGGTGTTGAACAACATTAAAATTTATGAACATTTTTTTGATGGAATGATACTTTTTCATTAAATTTCTGCATTAATGGACAAAATTTGGTATTACATAATGCAAAATCAACGAAAACTGAATGATGCTGTCGAAGAAATTCTACATTAGAAGTTAATATAAAAAAACATTTTACACAAATATTAATATATGGACAAATTACAAATTAATCCATCGATTAGAAGGCGAATGACTCACAAATTGCATCGAATTCAGCCCATTTCTTATCATTTTGAGCATTCATTAAATGTTCAGCGCTACAGCGATGTTGCTCAGCGGATTTGAATGAGCAGTTACAGAGCTCGCAGTATCCATTATCAGCCGGTCCTGTCTGTACACACATTCCTTCTTCTTTTTGCTTTGATAAATTCGCGTATTTCTGAAGAAGAAGTGTTGGATCTTTCGGTGGCTGCGTAAATGGCGTGAAATAGTATCCACGCGGCACTTCACACGCAAATAACTGTGGCATCTTGCTTGTCTGTTTGAAAAATGGCTTATACGCGCTTTTATCATCGGCAACGACAATACCGACAAATGGTTCTGATTCTGATGGCTCTTGAACATCCAGTCCAGCCGGCATTTTCATTGGATCCACGTATTGCTTTAATACGAGTGCCCATGGAATCTGAGCGAGAAGGATGACTTGTGGGCTGGATAATGCCATCTTCGTAGACTGAGCAGCCAACATATTACCTCTGCTTCTGCCAAAGTTATTGAGTTGTGGAGAAACTAAACGAACTGGCTTATCTGAAATGACAGCATCTACTGCCGGAAACGTGTCTGCACAAATAATGGCACCAAAAGCACCAAGACATGATGAAACTTGCTGTTTCACTTTAATGTCCTGAATTCTAATGATAATTTTCAGTCCTTGGAATGTGCTTGGGTGCAGAATCCCTAACACTTCCTTTGGCTGCTGGACAGCATTCTCATGTATGTTGGTGATTTCTGGTTTGACAATGTGTATATCTGGTTTAGCGAAATCAATTCTCTGTATTTTGAGTTTTGGTTTGAGGTTGTTGTCAGATGTCGGCGCATGGTGGCGTGAGCTGTTGTCCCTTGTTCGGATGTCGAAGAGAGAAACCACAGGCTCAATCATACCGAGAATCTAAACCCAGATCTATTTTTGGCGGGGTTTTTAAAAGTGACATTTTTTGTCAATTACATTTGTCATATAATTTTTTACATGACAAATATATTTTCAAAGTTGCAATTTCGAGCTCCAGACTTGAGGAACACAGAAACTCATATTTCAAAAAGTGATATATAAGTGCTAGAAACCATTATAAACACTATAACAAACATTTTTATGATTGAAGCATTTTTTTGACAAAATCACTTTACTGATTTCAAAATGAATTGCAAATTCTGACATGTAAAATCAAATGATTTATCCCCTGAACGATAAAATTTGATACAAAATGCACATAGTTTTATGCTCATTAATATTTTAAACATAAACCGCAAAAAAATTTATTTGTAAACCACTGAAAAAAGGCGATTTTGGCAAAATAAATAATTCCATTATAATTAGCGATAATACAATATGGTATAGCTAATTAATAAATCAAAACGATAATAAACAAATTTAATATATATTCAATACAAATATCACTTATAAAAGCGATTTTAAAAACGCATTTTGACTTTTCGCAATTTATTTTTCAAAAATTAATGTTCAAGTCAGCAACAACTGCGATTTCAGATGCTGGCGGAACAAAATTCAATGTTTTTTGGGCAAAAGTATTCACTGTGACATCGGTTGCACCGAAAGACTTTGCTCAAAACTTTCCTTTATTGGCACCATTAACAAATATAATGGATTATCAAGGTGTTGATAAAGGGGATATACGAAAGACGATACAACAATCACAGAATCAACACGATTTGGAACAAAAACTCATTACATTGTTTAAAATCGATTTGTATTCCATCAACGAAGTGGGAATATTAAATATGATCAACAAACTTCAGTTCAAAAAGGTAAATGATGCATCGTTCAACTATATATTTAACTTCAGTTTAAGGTTTTTCGTTAAATATATATATTTGAATCGCTCAAAAATGCTAAAAATCTTACAGCAAGAAGAAACATTCGACTCAAATTGCAGTGTTAAGACAAATATTCCTTTAATTTCGTTTTTTATCATTAGTCAAGGAAAAAATTTCGAATTATTTGAGGAAGCATTATCATTTTTCCTTGAAAGCTTCGAGAACATATGGGAGAGAGCATTTGGAGAGTCTCAAATTACTGCTTTTCAAATGTATTTACTTGAATTATTATCCGAATTAACACAAGCAATACAGACAGAACGTGCAAATGGTTTTGATACAATTCTGAAGTTCGTTTTGAACAACTTTATGATAACAATTTCTAAGCTTGTCGGTCAAAAATTCGAAATTCAATTTATAGCTCCAATACGAAATATCGTAGGAGGATTAAGTGTGTGTTACAAATCATTTTCAAACGAAGAACAAATTAAAGTATCACATATCGCTTCAAACCTTTTACAAGAAATTGTCAATTATGAAAAAATAAATCTCGATGAAATCGCTGAAACAGGTAAACAAACGCTCACTCTGTATGCGGAGTGCTCGAAATCACTATCTGCTGATATTTCGATTAATCAATTCCAAATTATTGTCAATTTCGTTATTTGGCTGATCAAAACTGCTGGGGAACCATACAGTCCACATAAAGTTATATTACCAATACCTGCTGAGACTCTTCGTCCAATAGAAACAAATTATTTCACATATGTTGTTTTGCCACCAGATCGACAGTTAACATCACCACCAACACTTAAAGTAACAGCAATAAGTTTGTCTAATATATGCCAAAAGTCTCAAAACGAAAAAGGTTTAATGACAATTCTTGTAAAGGCTATTTCAGAAAATATCACCAATTTCACGCAAGTTCAGAACCTACAGTTCCTTGGTTTTGTTACAGATATAATTTTCAAAGCAGATGATCAAATTATTTTTGATACTTTCTCAACAAACTGGAATTATCTGTTAAATGACAATGTATTCAACTTATATGGTGATGCTTATGTCCAAAATGCAATTATATTGATTATGCAAAGAATGTTTAATTCATCAGATAGATTACGATTTCATATCTTAAAAGCAATATCATCATTCATTTCCAAGGACCCAGGACACTTGGTTAAGTATTTCATGCCTCTAATCGCAAGTTTGTTCAAAGATGCCGATAAAAATAATTTCACAGAAGTATTTGGTTCTTCGCATTTACTCGATATTCTCATAGACTTAGCGACACAAAACTTGGACATCTATGATTTCCTAAGAAGAGTGTCGTTGAAAGATCCAAATTCGTGCTTCTCAGCAAACAAATTCACGTCATTTATGTTTTCAACACTTTCCAATGATATATTAAGCGAAAACTCTTTGTTATGCATCAAGATGGGAATATTAAATGCTAAAAACAATCCACTCAACTTTGGATCAGTTTCTTCTATATTAATATTCATGATTCATGCCCTTAAATCGTATATTAAAACAAATGATCCATTGGGAATAAGATTCGTTACATTATTGGAAGAAGTTCACACAGAGATTCCTTTCGAGTTATATGATCATTATTTTGAAATACAGATATTTGAAGTATTAACAGAATATGGTGTTGACGTTGTCTCAGAAGAATACATTCACACGCTATTGAAGCTTTTCACAAATGTTTCGAAATTATCATTGCATATTTTGAGCAGATTTTCGCGCAAATCATTTTCAATTTATAAAACACTTGAATCATCATTCCACAAATTCAACTTTTCAATAACCGAAGACTTGTTCGAGATGACGTTTTGCAAGAGAAATCTGCAAGATGGCTCTTTATTTAGGAATCCGCGAGCATTGGAATTGCTTTTAGTCTGGTCAAAAGACAAACAGGATGAAGTTGCAATCTTGGCAAGATTATTCCAGCAGTGCTGCGTTTCTTTCACATCAATGAACGTTTTCTCTAAAGCAAACGCAACGGCATATCTCATTAAAAGACTTGGAGATTTTAGAGGCAATAATAGTATAACTTATGCTCTTGGTGATATTATATCGCATTTATATGGATACACATTTACAAACACAGATCTCAATGAAGTTGTTTCGCTTATTAAAGATCCATCATATCAAAATCCGCAGGCGTTTTTAGAGATATTCCATAATTTCTTGAAACGTCCAAATGTTCAAACACCGAATGCTTATTTCCACTTTAACGGAATATCAACAGGAATTGAATGGATTGAAGCACAACTTCCAGATAATTTTAAAATATCTTTCACTGCTAGAATAGATATTAACATTCTCAAAACGCAGGCAACACTTCTTTCCATTAAATTCAAGAATGATATTATTAAACTCATTATCGACTCCAAACAGAAAATCCTCATAAAAAGAAAGAATCAAGGCCAAATACAAACGTTTGAACCAGTGCTTTCAATCAATCAAGGAATCTGGACATCTTTTGCATTATCAGTCGGTCCAACACATATTGATATAAAGAATGACACAAAGATTCAACAATTCCAAGTAAAACCAATCCAAACAAGAGGAATCGCGCCAGCAGTAATTAAAATCGGTCAATTTAATAAAGCAATAACAAAAGAAGGTCTTCCTTTCGAAATTTCAGCCATTGAATTCTCAGATGATGATAAAACATATCTCAATGTTAATCCATTGAATGCTCTCGGAGATAAAATTGTAAACATATATCCAAATTCGCCATCTTACAAATTCACAGGTGAAGCGACGCCAAACTTTAATGTTCAGTCCGTTGTTCCAACAATTGCATCGATTATCGCTTTGATTCCATTATTTGGAAGATTATCTGAAAATAGTCTCGCTCCAATTGATGGAATGCTTCTATTACAGAAACTTTTCGCAATCATCACTTGGTGCTTCTCGAAGAGCGAGAAATTACAAGAAAGATTTACATCAGAGAACGGCGTTCAAGTTTTAGCGGGATATTTAAGTGAAATGAACGTATTTTATTATAGACCAGAGACATTCAAGAGTTTGAAGGCTTTATTGCAAGTTTTAACAAATCGACAGTTAATTGTTTCATTTATAACTGATATTTTGTTCAATTTCAGTTTGATATCGAAATTCGAGACAATTATCAATTTATATTTCACTCAAACTCTTCCAAAAATTGTTGAAGAAAATATCGAGAAATTCAAGTATTTCGAAGATTACGAATATCTTGTTGCTGGTGCATTAAATCTCGAGAAACAAAGCATAACAGACATTGTTTGGGCATTTATTGAGAATTACATGAAAACAATGAAACCAATTTCGATGATTATTAAACTTATAACGCTCGCTTCACATCAGGAGAACAGCGAATTTCGTGGAAGACTCCTCAAAGCTGCAAAAGCTATTGTTTTCTCAATAGACATTGAAGATCTACAAGTTTTATCCATTTATCATTATATTATACCTTTCATCAAATTATTTGATGATAAAAATGCAAGGGCTATTGTTGCAAGAATGGCCGACATCGTTCCTCCACAGATACAGCAGAGATGTGCATTAATTTCGGCTTTAACTATTAATGAGCCATATATAATTCCACACATCAATGATCTCATTAAAGAGATCGTTCTCAATCCAACAGATCACACAGAATTTAAATGGCCGGCATTTTTGCCTTTCGTGGCAAATTGCTTGAAATATCTTGAAGATAAACAAAAAATGTTCATTTATAACGCATTCAAGACAACAATCATCCAAAATCCAAAAGATTTTCCGAGTTTCATTGATAATCCAACGCCTTTGTATTGGTTAACGAGATTATCTGTTGGTGTTATGGATGTCGAAAAAGATACATTGAACTTTTCGGCTCCTTATTCATTGATTATTTCAGCAATGCCACAGGATTCAATGCCGATTAAGCACTTCTTCTCATTCTGTCTCGCAATGCAGTTAGAAATGAAGTTAAATTTTGTCAATGTCTTCAAAGAAGTCGTCAACAGTTTGATTACAAAGATTTCGTTGCAAAACAGTTTCACTGTTAACAAGAAAGATTTGTTGTGGGCTTTCGTTATTTGCTTCTTCTATAATGTGATGATAATAGATAATCCAGATAATGTTTATGATCAAGATCTCACGAAAGACTACATTTTAGCGAATATTTGCAACAAGATTGATGTATTAAATAACATCGAAGAGCAGTTTTCGAAATATCCAGAAATCATTCCAAAGTACAAAAACGTTACTATTGCAAAATACAGAATCACAATTGACGAAAAGAACCAAGCAATCACTGAACAGATACTTAAAATGGTTGAATTAATCGGAAACGAAGTCATTGAGTTTGACACAAGATTTAAGATTCATTCGATGCAATTATTCAGTTATATCATTGTTAACTTCATCAGAATGAAAATTAATTTCGATCTACCATTAGTTTTAGACTCAATGGTTCCATTACTGGATAAATGCGATGCAGCAATTGCTCACAGTGCTTCATCAATGATAATCAAAGAAGCATCGAAGCTTGGAATGGATTGTTTCAGCATCGAAATGTTCCCGTTGACATTTAATGATGCCGATGATTCTCCAGAGTTGCAGTTATTCTTGTTCGAAGATAAACTCGTGAGAATGGCGGCATCTATATCGAATAGTACATCATTGCTTGCAACAACAATCGCCATCAATATTAGATTATATACATATTTGTCTATAGTCAGTGATAATATGAAATTCGAGAGCGAAATCATACCGGAAGAAAAACAACCTGAACAAAAAGAGAAACTTCCGAAGCCACTTAAAAGATCAAATACAAAGAAAGTCGCTGATATCAAGAAGCAAGCGGAAACAAGAAGAAGAGAACAAACAATCGCAATCGATAATAAACAGAAAGTTCTTGACGAAATCAAATCAGAAACAGAAACAGAAAAAGAAGAAGTCGAAATTAAACCAGAACCAGAAAAGAGACCAGAAGTGTTTGAATTTAACTTTGAATATCAAAACCTCGTTGATAAAGTTGATTCAATGTTCAATATGTTGGACGAAATTGGGCAATTGTTCATACAAAGAGGAATTCATATACTAAAGAAAACAGAGATCGACAGGAAAGAGTCCAAACGCAAGTTCGTGAAACTCATTACAAACTCTGCAGGTCCATGGTCAACATTTGGAAAGAACAATAAAGAAATGCAGCCATTTTTGTTAAATCGCATTTCTGTTGATGGCCAAAGATCATTCTTAACGAGAAAAGTCAAAACAACATCGAATTTCGAACACGTTACAGAAAAAGATATTTTAACATATGAATGCCCTGCAACATATGTTAAAATCATTTCTAAATATGAAGGAAAACTAGAATTATACAATTTGGATCAAACAGTTGTCTTTTATGGAAAATGCAAAGATCTGAATGATACAAAGCTTTTAAAGCTCACTTATCAACAAATAGAATTCATTTTCTATCATGACGGTGGTATTATTATTGTTACAAACTCAGGTGGACATCATTTCATCAAAATGACAAACGCAAACAGAACAGATTTCTTGAAGAACATTACTTATAAGCCGAAAGAAAAAGCAAGCAAATTCAACTTTTACTCAAAGTGCAGACAAATTTGCCTAAAGATTTATCAGTCGAGAAGTGGCGCTGAAATGTACTCTGAAATGAAACTACAGAAGAGATGGATGGAGAAGAGAATAACAACATATCAATACATTATATACATGAATTATCTCGATGGAAGAGATTTCGCGGATATCGAGAAATATCCAATGTTTCCAACTCCTCTTAAACTTGATAATTCACGCGGTCATTCTTATTTCCGTCAACCTTCATCAGCAATTTTAAATGTCAAAAGTGTTTTGTCTCAGTTGAGAAATGTTTCTCCTTATAACACTGCTTTCATTCGATCTCAAGAAGAAGGAATTGACATCGAATCTTATGATGCTGCAGAAGATCAAAACATTTCATTTATAAGGTCTTTAGGAATGAATGATTACAACGAGAAATCATCAGATAATGAAGCAGTTCCTTTCGATCCAAATCAATTCTCAAGTTACGACAATGATGCTTCAAGTTTAAGTGCTGTGGGATCATTCAAGAATTCGTTGCCTGATGATGAAGAACAAAACGCAGAAGAAACAATTTTAATGCCTGAATTCAATCAAAACATTATCATTAATAACGAAGAAAAAGCAGTAAGTGAAAATCAAACATTCAAAGTTGAAATTCCATTTGTCCAATTTAAACAGGATGAAGAAACAAATTCAACAACAGAAGATAAACCATTAACAATTAAAGATTCTTCTGTTATTTCTTCTTCACAACCTGTTTTAGCTGATGACACAATTCCTATTGCAAACGAACAGCATCAAAGTCTTCCACACGTTGGATTCAAGATCGACGAAGAGCTGGAAACACCACAATCACCACTTCGATATTCAGCGAGCGCAACACCTCGTAAATCATCTTTCATTGGAAACAGATTCGTCAAAAATGATTACTCTGATGTTCCACTGTTCACGCACGAAGATGCTTTAGTTCCTGAAGTTTTCACTCTTCCATTCTTAACAAATGGATTTGGAGAAAAATCGAAATGGGCCGCGGATGGTGAAATTTTCATGTTATCGATGAGAAACGCTCTCGAATCATTCCAGTTCACAACGCAAGCACACAAATGGTTCAGTGCTGCATTCCCTTCACTTCTTTCAACAGAACATCCACAAAGAATCGATGAACAACATCCACCAATTGTTACACCGGGAAATCATTCGAATTTGTATTCAGGACAAGTTTTGCACGGCCTTTTGTTCTCTTCTGCATCAGTGAAAGATATTTGCGGTACACAGACAATCACTGAAGTCAAATTGCCATCTTCTTATTCCATTTATTCGCTTATTGATGCAAATCATTCATCAGGAAAAATTGCATTTGCTTCTTTGTACGGAAACACAATTGATGTCGTTTCAATGAGACACAACTCTAAGAAAACAATCAATTTCACTGATGTTTGCGGTGGAGCTTTGATCACATGCATCAATGTTTGCGGAAAGAATTATATCATCGTTGGAGCAACAGATTGCAGCATCAGCGTTTTCTCGTCGAAATCTTTGCAGTTGTTGCAGCAAACATATTTCCACTCGAGACAAGTTTTGAGTGTTTCTTCATGCTCATCTTCAAAATTTATCATTTCATGTGATGGAAACGGAAGAGTTGTCATAGAATCAGCAGCAAAGAAGAGTTTTCTCGCCGCATTCAATGTTCAAGGATTTTCTCCTCTTTCTAAGTTCTTCATTTATCCAAATGGTTATTTTGGCGTTGTCAATATCGAGCAAGATCAGAGCCAGGTCTGTGTTAGATCTGGCAATGTCTTCGCTCCCGATTCACAAAGAAAGAAGTACGCCGATGGAAATATGACTTGTTGCATAAAAGTTAAATGCGACGGAAGCAACAAACTTGTTATTGGATTAGAAGCGGGAACAATCAAAGTTTACTCAGTTGAAAAACTCCTTTTGCTGCAGACAATCAGCTCTAAAGTTACATCTCCATCATTCTGTTCAGCAGGAAACACGGGAAAGATATTATTGGTTGAAAACGGAAGTTCTATTATCCAAATTGATGTTTGATATTATTATATTTTTTGTTAGTAAACTTATTTTTTATTAATTAATTACTATTTCATCAGGGAACAGCCACTGAGCCTTGTTAGTATAGCTCATAGCTGAAATCCTAACGTATCTTCCTGTTGCAGTTCCAGTCCATTTCGTTCTATGGAATCCATATCCGGGCTCCGATGTCCAATCGTTGTTCTCTGTGTAGAATGGAGTATACTTAACTCTATCATCGGAAATAAAGAATGTGACTGACTCCGGCCAGTAGATCATCACAGAGTCCATCCTGTAGAAATCGAGGAAGACTTGGTTGAATGTCATCGATTCACCTAAATCGACTTCAACATCAAATGTCGGTGCTTGGCCTGGTTGGTTGCATAAGAATCCCTGCCACACGTAATCGTTGTAGAAGTATCCGCCTCTGAAACCATCTGTGAGTGTTGCTGCTGCTTGTGCCGGATATGTTGGGTGCCATGGAGTGAAGTAGTTGACGACTTTTCCGAGAGCTTTGTGTTCAATGCGATTTCTGGATTCCATTCTTTCTCCGATGTTGAAATCATATCTGTATGGATGATATCCTTTGGCTTCGACCCATGGGAAGACTTTGTCGAGTCTGCCCTTGAATCCCTCGAAGTTCTTGAGCTCATTCTTTGTCCAGCCGCTCTCAGCGATAGCGAACAAACGTGGATAAAGCATGTATTCGACGTGATCTGGTGATGTGACGTACTCCGTCCAAAGGTTGCCCTGAACGCCCATAATGTACTGATGGAACTGCGGATCCAACTGCGACGGGATTGGGTTGTAGTTGTAGATGACTCCCAAGCTGACGTAGCCGCCGATGGCGTCTGGCTGCGAGATCGGGTGATCCTGGTAGTGATCCAAGTAGCAGTAAGCGGACGGTGACATTACGACGTAGTGTCCTGATGTTGCTGCCGTGATGCCGCCTTGTTCGCCTGTCCACGACATTACTGCTGCGTGCGGAGCTAAGCCGCCTTTGAGGATTTCATCCCAACCGACCATCTTTCTGCCCTTCGATGTGATGAATTCGTCGATCTTCTTTATGAAGTATGACTGAAGCTGCTCGAGCTCTGTGAAGCCTTCCTGCTGCATCAAAGCTTGGCACTTAGGGCACTTTGCCCACTCCTCCATGACAGCTTCATCGCCACCGATGTGGATGTACTCTGATGGGAACAAGTCCATGATTTCGACGAGAATGTTCTCCATGATCTCCAACGAGCCCGGATTGCCAATGCAAAGGTCGGGATCAACGTATGGCTGCCCTGAGCACGAATACTCCGGGTATGGGACTAAAAGCTCGTTGTTGTGTCCTGGCATCTCTATTTCTGGTAAAATAGTGATGAATCTGTCCTGAGCGTACTGAATGATCTCCTTCATTTCATCCTGCGTGTAATATCCTCCATAGGCATTCGGATCGTCCTCGAGACAGAATCTGTGGCCTGATCTCCACCACAAGCGCCATCTGGACTCGTTTCTGAACGCTGTCTGCCTCGTGAGCTCTGGGTACTGCTTGATCTCTATTCTCCAGCCGCCGGCGTCGACGAGGTGGAAGTGCATTCTGTTGATCTTGAAGTGGCACAGCAAATCGATTTGTTTCATAACAAACTCTTTGGAATAGAAGTGCCTGGATACGTCAAAGTGGAATCCTCTGTATTTGAATGCCGGAGCATCGTTGATTTCGAGGCAAGGAATCTCTCCTTTCACGTTATTAAATTCTCTCAATTGAATGATTGTCTGTAAGCCGTAAAACAATCCGGCAGCCTTTGGAGCGCGGACAACGATATTATCTGAAGTGACAACGAGGTTATATCCTTCTTCATCGATTTGCATAGATTCATCAATAACGAGATTGATACCATTTTTCTCGACAAACTTGTAGTTAGGTGTGAGCTTGAACTCACTGCCCATGTAGAGAAGGAATAACTCCTTTTCTTCGGCAGAACAATTTGTGAAAAACTCAATATAATCAGGGAAGTAGAAAACACCCTCGCGCATCGTTAATTCGTTGGGGTATGGAATGAGGTTGATCTGCCGTTTTGGTAAATCTCCTTTTTCTTTATTTTCGATTTTTTTCTTAAATTGCATTGGACATGGCAGAGGACCACTGTTATGGTACTCGTGGGAATGGTGGCTCAAATCCGGAAGGATCTTTTGCTTTTCATTATCTAAACACTTTCCAGTTGCGACATCAAACGTTTTGCATTCGGCAGTGTGCGAGTGAACGTGTGAATGGCCTTCATGTGAAGTGTGGAAAGCCAGAAACAAAGAAAACATTGCAAAAAAATAAAAATGATGTGAAATTATTATTGATTTCTTTTCACTTTTTACTGTTATTCTTAAATTCTTTGGTTTTGCGCATTTTTGTGATTGATTTTATGAAAAAATATTATGAAATCGCTATGGTTAAAAAGGCCAATGCGCACGATTTTTTAAAAGCATGCTCGCAAAAGTGACAAGGACCCTGAGGAGCAGCCCCTCATATTATAGCTATATTCCATATTTTAAACATAAGCAGTCTAAAAATCCATGGTTTTGATTGATTTTACTGTTTTAATGGAAAAATGAATGTTTTCAAAAATATATATATTATTCTTTTTTTAAAATCTTGATGCTGTTTAAAATAAAAGCAAAACCTTACTAGCAGCAGCCATGTGAGTATTGGACTCTAATATCAGCTGGTAAAGAGAGCACGCAAAGTCATCACAAGATACTTGTAGTTTTCATCATTTGGTAGTTAGTCCTTCATACTATACTATTCAATTGTAGTTGATTCTGCCTATTTATTCCTCACAATTTCAAATTTTTTCCTATGATAATTTTAATCATGTGTTTCAAACTAAAAATTAACTGCCATTCATATCGCCTAGATGTTTATATTACAATTCTTTAATCATATATACAATATAAGAAAATCAAAATTACCTCAAAAGATTCTCGTTAAATATGCCCCTTTTTTGTTGCCATTCTAGGGAATCAAATCTAGAAGATAAAAAATGGACTTCTGGAAAAAAAGTCAGGAAATAAGAAATTTAATTTTATAACATAAGCAAAAACATGAATTCTGTATTTTTAGATCATAAGGTAATATAAATGCAGCTAAATTGAACGATGTAATGCTTGTTTTATATTTAATCAAAATAATTTGACCCAAAAAAAATCTTTTCTATAGATTCCAAAATATCTTCCAGATTTGCATCCCTAGCCTAAGCACTTTAAATTGTAACCAAAAAGTGTAAATGTTCGAAAAGAAGAAATCCACTAAAATAATAACGTACTTGATTTGAGATTTTTTTGAGCATTGCTTTTTTCTATTGTAAAAACTCTAGTTTTTAGAAAAATAAAACGATAATTTAAATTCATTTTATGTTCTATTGACATTTCCAATAAAAAATGATTGTTCAGTAGATGTAAACAAATCTGTCGCGTAAAAGTCATTTGACGCGTAAATATCCAAATCTGACTTTACATTTTGTGCACTTTGACTTTACAAAAAATCCCCTAAAGCTCTCAATTAGTTCACAAAACCAATTCGATCACCCTTAGTGGATTATCTGACTAAGCACTCAATTCGAATCCACTAGTGGAGGAATTTTATAGTTTATTTTGTAAACCCATGTACATTCACAGAAATGGAAGTACACTCTATCAATTTTAGGACCCTGCATATTTTATTGGAGAGGGCATGCTTTTTGTAATATTTATAATATAGATAAACTACATTTTTTAATCGAGTACTCTACGGGCGTGTTCCTCGCAATATTGAGAGAGCCCCCTTGAAAAAATTGAGAGGAGTACCTAGATTAAAAAATGTTGTTTATTATTTTAAAATATACGGTTTATTTGAAAAAGTTTAAATTTTTGTTGATGAAGGTTGATGATAATCATCTCAAGGGAAAGCAGTCCTTTCGCGAATTGACACACTACAGAAGCACGACTGGCATGTAGCCTCATGAGCCTTCAGCGAAAGAACCCCAGAAATCTCTCCTGTCTTTTGAATGATAATCATAGCTAGGGAAAGCAGTTCTTTCGCGAATAGACACACTACAGAAACATTATAGACCTGAAGCCTCGTCAGCTTGTACATTATTGCTATTATTCCAGATAATCTTTATAATTATTTAAATCCCACTTCTCATTCTCCTCAATTCGAATGAACACTATTCGACATTTGTCATTCCGACACTTTACATTTCAAGGTTATTTGGCTTTTAAAAAACTATTTTACTGTGCTTTTAGTATATATCATATGTGTCATATAAAATTATAGATTATTATGAAATTTTCACATTTTAGGCCGAAATTTAAAATCTCATAACTAATGTCTTATAGAAGTAAAGCATTTGAACTCATACGTATATCTTACATCCCAATGCCTTGCATATCCTATATATAGTTATACAAATATTTGATTATTTATATATGATATCTGAGATTTGGGCAAAAAAATGGTATTCGTCCAAAGTAAAACAATATTAACATACTGCATATTGTATCGTTGACATGCGCATAAATATTTTATCGAAATTTGGATTTTCAAAAACCTTCAATAGATCCATACATAAAAATAAATGTTTTTCATATCATGGCATTACTACCGATAAGTATGAACGATGTATGTTATTCGATCAAAGACTTATATGCTAGAAGTAAAAAACTATGTAAATGCAGTTGCATCTTACATCAATATCGTGAACAACATAAATTGCACATAATATGTCAATATATATGAGATATAGATAAGTGTTATATAGGTTTAGTTGGAAAATGAACTAATTTTTGAAAAAGTTGAGTAATTTCTAAAATTTTATATTTATGAACTATAAACCATGTGATAAGATAATGTAGATGTAATATATATAAATATTGTTTTACTTTGGACGAATACCATTTTTTTGCCCAAATCTCAGATATCATATATAAATAATCAAATATTTGTATAACTATATATAGGATATGCAAGGCATTGGGATGTAAGATATACGTATGAGTTCAAATGCTTTACTTCTATAAGACATTAGTTATGAGATTTTAAATTTCGGCCTAAAATGTGAAAATTTCATAATAATCTATAATTTTATATGACACATATGATATATATTAAAAGCAGCCTTGCTATATCCAGTTACATGTCAGAATGACAAATGTCGAAACAAAATAATATTGAATTTTTGAAATTCTGAATATTCATTCAGCGTAAGTAGGTAAAAAGGGAAGGAAAGGAAGGGAGATGAGAGGAGAAAAAGAGAGAAAAGAAAGAAGAGAGAAAAAGGGGACATATTTGATGATAGACTAACTTGATTGGATATTTTACTGGTTTTGTGGGCGGGAGGTGATGATGACGCCGCGCCAGCGCCGGAGGCCCGATTTTTGTCACTTTTCTAGTGTACATATTGCTCGAAAATCGCGGCGGTTGCATGTGCTTACCTTAGCCATTCCTTTATATGAGCTATTTGCAATACCGCTATCATAGAGCGCATTGTGCGAATTTGCGCATGCACAATTCAATTTTGAGAGGTTTAGGAAAAATACGGGGTTAGAAAACAAAAATGAGGAAGATCAATAATTAAAAAGGGGTATAAATCAATATAAAGGGGATGCTTTTTGTGGATAAAACAGGGGAAATGGGAGAAAAATAGGGGTGATAATAGATAGGGTTTATCAAATTTTATCAGGCGGTAGTTTAAGTATTGCAGGGTAATGAATGAATATTTGGGGGTTTTTCGAGTTCGCAATGCACTCGATTTGTAAATCGGCAAAATCCGCATCAAAAAAATACTCAATGCGCACATCCATAAAATGTGTTAATTATAGGCATTGTCGGACCTATTTCTGATATAAAATCAGATTTCGCATTTTTGATCCTTTTACATGACATATTGCTATTTTTACATGTCAAATTTCGTTTCAATTTTACATGACATTTTACCATCTTTACATGTCAAAATATTTTCCAAATTTAATATCGATCAAAAACAGTCTTTGCTGCCTCCAAAAGTGCTTCAATATCAATACATATATATAAAAACATGCTGAAAAGGATTGCATTGAGATATAAAGGAGTTTTATGAACAATGATTGATACATCAAGATATCTTACTTCACCGATTAATTTTGATGAGCTATTTATTTACACAATGATCACAGAGTATTAGGAGAATATGTTTATATGGTTTTTATGATCTCTCGAATGTATATTAACGTAAGCTGTGATGCATTTTTTTTATGTTAAGTTTTTCGATTATACAAACATCTATACTTCAGTTCTCTTATGAACAATTGTTCGACTATTTGACTATTTTATTATGCACTATGTTAATGCTTCATAATGCTGTTTTTCCTTTGATAGATAAATTATTTCCAAAAGAAAACTCAAAAATATGTTTTCGGGAACATTTTTCTAAATTGCAATATGAAAGAAAATCTATATATATATATTAGTGGTCGGTCAATGCTTTGATAATAATTTGCATCAATTTTAAGTTTGAATGTACTGCAGCTGAAACTCAAGGTTTTTCACTGCAGTTTTTTGTTTCTCATGTAAACTATATTTTTTAAATCTAGATTAAAATGTAGTTTAGAATGAAACAAAAACAATGTAAAAACTAAAACCATTTTCCATTACTTTACACTATGCTTTTCAATAAGCTCATTGAATTTCCATAATCAAAACAAAATTATAAAAAATTACATATTTAAAGAGCATTTAATCCATAATCAAATAATTTGTGATGATTTTGAACTGTTGAGATTTTTTCTTTACATTCACTTTTTAGTGGCACTTTTATTAATGCAAGTTTCTTCTTTGATCGAGAACCACCCTCTCAGTGAAATTCTTCATACATTCAAAAATATTGTGGTATATAATTCCATTGGTAAATCAATGAACAGGATGTACAATGTTGGGAAAAAAGCGAAATCTGGATTCAAAAATCCATTTTCAGTATCGTTAACACTAAAAAGCGAGTAATTATTGAACTGCGTCGATGTTTTCGAAGACACTAGTTCCTATTATGCAGCTTTTGAGCTTTTTTTTGGAAATCCAATCAGCGATATCATCAAAGTTGGAACTAAAATCAAAGAAGATAGAATTGCATTCATTATCAATCAGTTGTTGCAAGCTGTAAAATACATTCATCAGTCAGGATTTGGTTTTTAATCAATTTCATTATTGATTATCATATCAAAGAAATGAGTAATAGTAAGATCTGTTATATGATTGTCACCGAATCCTTCTGTGCATTGTTAGTAACTATATAAAACTCTTCAAATTTATACTTAACAATTTTGTTGAATATCGATCATAATAAAGAGTAATCATCAAAACTCTTAATGAGCATTTATTACATAACTTTATGGATATTCGAAATATATGTGAATACCGCTTCAATTATATGAAAATTATCCAATTTGAAATCGTTTTTGTTGCAAAAAATTATTATCTAAAAAGGATTAAAGTATAATAATTCTGTCAGAATGGTTTCACTTTTTGCGCATATATTATAGTGATATTTTAGAGATTTAATTTTGCTCAATAAATTGATTAAAAGATTAGTGTGAATATTAAACGATAAATCGATTTATTTCTTCGATGAATGTAATGTGTTTGATTTTGATGTATAAAAAACAAAATTCATTTTTTATGAGTGAAAAAAGACTTTTCGTTACAACTCAAGCGATAGACAGGAAACCAAAAAACTCATCATCCAACGGAAGCGTGAAAAGGATCAAAGCAGAATTACACGAGTTGTCGTTGCCTGAAATTCCAATTGAAATGCAAGACGCGATAAAAACCAAAACACAGCTAAAAATATCGTCGAGGATCAAGAGGGCGGTCCACAATCAGCCGAAAGAACCAAGCGTTGTTGAAGTGAAAATATCTGAGTTTCAAGATTCTTACACAATCCGCGCATTTAAGGATTTCCTGGAAGAGAGGGGACACTATGACATCTCTGTGTTCAATAACATTCCGACACTACAAGAAAATCCAAATTCACTCGATGAAACAATTTGTATAACTCCAAAACGCATGCTAACTTAATGAATCCGCTTTTGTGCCTTTAATGATATAATAATTAAGAAATAGATCAAATTCAACATTTAATATACACAATGAAATAGTTATCAATAGCATTCAGTGATATTGCTTATTGATCTACACGATTTTTAAGATATATTCAACATGAACGTGAATAATTATTGCAATAGTGGATATTTTTTTGAAAGGGCAACTTTGTTTTGATTTTTCAAACCGTGAAATTAACACCACACATTTTAAGTCATATACAGGATATCATGGTTGTCCCGATGCTATGGCGTGGTGGAGCATTCTATATTCCGTCAATATAATTTTGAAAGAATTCTACAAAATAATATAGATACTTCACTATTTTCTAAACAATCATTTTTATTCTATTTTTTAAATTATTTTGGACAGAGAATCTCCATAATAGCAAATATTTATATACACCCTGAGGATAGTGCAGCATTTTGTGTCTTTGAAATATTGCATATGCAAAGACATAATGATTTGTAAATGAGGAATTAATGCCATAATATTGTGACAAAATCGATGGTTTTGTTAATTCATGAACGATAAAACACAAGACTTTCAGTCGAAATATTTATCAAAATCAATAAAAAATTGAAGATGATAATGGTACCTCTTATTACAAGATTCCCCCTTAAATTCAAAATATAAATGACTTCTTTCTATGACGAATATTGCGAGAAATGCTTCAATAAAAGATTTAGAAGATGAGAAAATGCACTTAAGTTTGGTAAAACTAGCTCAATACTTGCATGTAACACATTATGATACAGGCACTGTATGTTTTCATTAAACTTTTGTGTAATCAAATTGCTAAAAATTTGAATTAAAATAGATAAATGTACTTCATTTGAGTAAACATTTGCGAATTGTTGCTGGATAATTTCAATGAATGCATTAACATTAAAATAAGATGTATTTGAAAAAGCTAGAAATATTTGCAAACCTGCATGTTTCAATTCGTCTTCAGATGAACTAAATAATTCAATTGCAGGAGTTATGATATCTAACTCATGAAAATAGACTGTATTCACATCTGAAATCGAAATTAGCTTGCATATAACCAATGAAATTGCATGCAACGTGTTCCATTTTGTGTGATCCCAGATGCTTGAGCAGCAGCAGAGTTTTTTGTATTTATTCAAAAAAAAGTTAATTTTAGATGATTCTGGACTATTTCAAAATATCCAGGAATACTGGTGCTAGAATGACTGCCTATTGATGGGTAGTGGATCTAACACTAGCATTCCTGGATATTTTGAAAAGGTCCAGAATCTCAAATTATCTGCACTTTTATTGTTCTTTTTAGCTGAAATCACAGTGCGTCTCCATCATATGGGGGAGGTCCATCATGTATCAACCCTGTATGATGGAGCAGCATTGAGATTTCAGCCAAAAACATCTCTCAGAATATCACTAGAGTGTTGATGCCAAAAATTCAGTTGCTGCTCAAGCATGTGTGGTTGTTCCATATTGGAGTGATCCCGCATACTTGAGGAACAGCAGAATTATTGTCATTTATCTAAAAAAGAATTGAAATTTTTCACAATATCCAGGAATTCTGGTAATGGGAATCACGTCTAACTAAATGAATATTAATATTCAGTTCTAAGTTACTGTTGACTCTATCATTGTTTAAAAGTATTAGTATAAATCAATTCAAAGATATGAAGATTTTTATTGGTCCGAGCGGGATTTATAAAAATAAGGTTAAGAGGGTCACAAATTATATCAGCAAATAATTTCGTTTATGTCATCAAATTACACATATCTCATCAATCATATATTCAATTAATTTAAATTTAAATTAATACAGATTTGTAACTGTAGGATGCCATTTCACTTCTTTTATTATTTATATCAAAGTGTTTTTATTGTAATTGAATAAATACTAAATATCATTATTGTAATCATTTATTATTGTAGTACTACATAAAAATATCATTTAATTCTGCGAATATACCATTTTTATACTAGAACTTTTTTTTCTTTTCTTTTGTTCTTGAAAACCTGAAAGCCATAACCATTAAATATGAAATATCATCAATTTTTTAATATGAGAAATACCTATTACCGAATTTACAAATAGTACATAGAACAAGTATATGCATAAAACAACGCAATATGCAATTATGTGCCTTATATGCATATGAATTTTCCATACGCATTTAACTTATATATATGCATATGGAGGCCGGAAATGCATATAGGTCACCTAGTTGCAAACCAAAAAATTATATGCACAAGGGTCTATTCACATTTTATCATCATTATGATATGACATCAATCATTCACATTTTATTATCATTGTGATATCATTCCCCATTATCGATTGCAATTGAAATAAATTCTCTCGAAATCGTTCAATATCTTGTTGAACATGGAGCTGATGTCAAAATGAAAATAATGAATCATTCACATTTTCTCATCATTATGATATAAATCTCCATTAATAACCGCAGTTAAAATGAATTCTCTCGAAATCGTTCAATATCTTGTTGAACATGGAGCTGATGTCAACATGAAGTGCTTACATCAATCGCATTTAATCATAATTATGATTTGAAATATATCTTTCACCTTTGACAATATTTTCGATATAAATATCCGTTATAGATTGCGATTGAAATGAACTATATTGAGATTGTTGAATATCTAAAATCTAAAGGTGCTAAAAGCAATAACTGTCGTCTAATATAATAAATTAATACATATCTCTATATTTATAATTTTTCGATTTTTAATCCAATAAAATGTTAAATCAGGATATATGAATACCAATACAAAGAGCACTTATTTCGTTTTGTTTGAACCAAAAACTTGAATTGTTTTTTTTTTTTTTTTTTTTTTTTTTTTTAATTTTCAAAATCAAAAGAAAAATTGAGATAGATATGAAATTCAATGGTTTTTTGGAAGAGATGGCACTACGACATCTCTAGGTTCAATAACATTCCAACACTGCAAGAAAATAAAATTTAATAGGGCAATTATTCTTCTCAATTTAATAAACTTGTCAAATTTAGCCGCGCAAAAAAGAATTATCATTATTTTTGGGAGAATAACACACAGAGCTTATGTGTGAACACTTGGAATACTTTTTTCCCAAAAAAAAAGCTATAAAAGCATATTTGTGATTAGATTTACCTATTTATCATCGACAACAACATATTTTATGTTATAAAAATGCTATACAATGGTAATATAATATATTATAATGAGTAAAGCACATCATGGCAAATCAATGTTTTTGATGCAAGATATATCTAATATTTTAATGAAATATAGACTTTGTTAGCTAATTCTTTAATATATCGTGCACAACAGGATTTTGTACATTGGGGTTCAATAACTTAGCAAAAAGTTAATCCAGTGAGTTAAAAAACGAGTTTCGCCGACTTTGCGTATCAATTTTAGATAAACCAAATTTAATAACTCACTTAATGCTAATTTTTATACAATGAAATAGTTATCAATAGCATTCAGTGATATTGAATATTGATATACACAATGTTATAAACGATATTAAAGATTTAAAATGAATGTGATTGATTACTTTTTACACATTTTTCGTAATCGGTGGCTGTTTATTGAGAATTTTCTATCATACAATTTCGTTTACCATTCGTATAAAAAATAATATTTTAATATATTGTTATTTAATTTAAGTACAACTAAGCAATGATCATAAATCGGTCACATATTCTATGCACAACGATCTTTTGCACCATTTCGAGGTATTTTGAATTCGAAACAATTTTATCGAAATTTGACTCCTAACAGATATCATTCAATTAGAATTCATGTTCTCTATCATTCTTTCACTTGGGTTAAACTATATCACGCATTTTTTATAATTTCGATATATAAATATAAAAATATTTTATGTTTCGTACATTGCAATATATAGAGTGCTTATTATACTCGTTATTCTGAATCCATAAAATTAGCTATCACTATTTTATTTTGACGAAATGATTAAAATGTTGTCAGTAAACTGCAATAACGCTCACAAAGTTCACTGAACTTTGAATAGAGAGCGCGATCATTATATTTCAGGTTGGTTTTTGAGAATTGCATTCAAAAGCAACTGAAAAAAAATTGAAACTCAAATTTGAGATTTCAAACATATTCAAAAGTGTTCTGCATTATTACTTGGTGATGTGGCAACCGAGAAACGCATTATTTTCTAAGATATGTCAATTTATTTTTTATATGCCATCGCAGCGCCTCGAAAATGGTAAACCACCATTAACTAGATGAAAATACGTATAGACCTTATCTGCTTTTTGTTTTTTTCGAAAGTCATCGATATTTGGCAGCCAACTAATAGTTTTCATAAATTCTAAGAGACAACTAGCGCATTGAAGGTACAGTGGAATTAAATACTCTGTAAGGAAAACGAAAATCAATTTGTTTTGATAATTTCATTTTCATTTTTTTCCTATTAAGGCCTGGAAAACTGATTTATCACTTGAGTTATCCCGAGAAACATTGTAGATATAATCGCTTGCGTATTTTAGGACTGTATGTGGTCCATTATAAATTTGATGAAGAATTTTTTTAAATATTTATGATGCCAAAAAGGCTTTAGAAACAGATTTCACTCACATCAAATTCAAAATATAAACTCGAACATTATATTGTCACACTAGAAAAGAGCAAAAATATTACTAAAAAAGTTTAAAAATGTTATCAAAACAAATTGAAATGTTATCAAATTCAATCATTACATTTTAACAAAAAATATAGACGGGAAATATTATTTCAAGCATTTTGTTCCCAAAAATAAACTTTATGATGACATTCAAAATTCGCTAAATTCTTGACGATTTGTGAAGGTCCACACAATTGATTTTGTTTGATCCTATAAATATAAACTTAAATATCGACGAAAAAAAAATGAAAATATTGAATGCCGGTAATTGAGTCACTTTTGAATTTTATTTACTTTTCTC
Source organism: Trichomonas tenax (assembly GCA_023091735.1). NCBI lineage: Eukaryota > Parabasalia > Trichomonadida > Trichomonadidae > Trichomonas > Trichomonas tenax. The sequence goes on from JALKBU010000344.1 coordinate 34,669, forward strand.
AATTTTTTTGCTTCATATTTTGTCTTTTTTTTCCTTCACCTGAAGCATTTTGTCGAAAAATAACTTTAGATTCGGTATCATAAAATCACAGAGCACCTATCTAATCAATTTCCTCAATGGATTTATTCAACAAATTTTTATTATTTTATCTTTAACTATGAGACAAAAACAAACACGAAATTCATTAAATTTGCATCGTAAATAGATTATAAATTGAATTTGTGCAGTAAAAAAATATTCATCATCGAATACGAGAAATTAATACCAAATTAGCGAGAGATTAGATGTTTACTTTTACACATAGTTATTATTCTTAATATCTTCATATTTTATAATATTTTCCTTTTCAAAACGAAAAAAACTCATGAAATTCATACTTTGAGATCAATTATTCATGACCAACATATACATTAAGACTTTTAGTCTTTATTTCAATTGATAAAAAAATTCAAAAACAAAATATTCGGCCTTTTTTTCATTATCATACGAGATCATTCTAATGAAACCAATAATTGAACATAATTCTTATTCCTTTTCGAGAAATTACTTTTCATAATTTCGAAAATATCATATTCCTCGGGCTTATAATTTTATATCATCATAAATTAATGAAGAATTTGGTCACCTCATTGCGACTGGAACCATTTTATTCAAAATTTATTATTTCATCTTTTTCTGGTTCAAAATATGATTTAAAATGATTGTTCCTGCAATGTATAGTTCAATCTTAAATATATTTTAACATCCAAAGGCCCAGTAACCATTTACAAAAAATATTTTTTTTTTTCTAAAACGGATGTGATTCATATGATTATTGTTCACTTTGAGATCCCACGTATTGAATGTTTGATGTGTTGGTCAATTTTCTTTTTGTCATTCAAAATTTTGAAAGGTATTTTAATTTCCATTGATATTCGTTTCATTGGAGATATCGAAGATGTTTTGCAGCATAATTTTAATTCAATACCTCATCATTAAACTTTATCTCGAAATTTAATACTTTATAACATGATTGGCATGATTTGTAATATAAATTCATTCAGTCAATGTCCGTATGAGTAAAACTATTATATATTTAGCCTTTGTTGTCGATTATTTTTAATCAAAAATAACTGTATTTACAGAAATTTCAGCATCGAAACTCGAAAACAAGTACAAAATACCGAAATACAATATAATGGAGGATTTATTATCAAACAAAGACCTTTGAAATTATTTTCTAACTCTCTTTCAATGATTTGTCAATTGAGTTTTGGTCACTGGATTGTCAAATTGAAACACTAATGTGTATTGAGCAATAGATTAATATCTGTTGGGTCAAAATTGTTCTTTGGCTCATATAACTCTTCACTGGTTGTTGATGTAGTTGAATAATCCTTTGCTGAGAATCCTTGGTTTGTTATATATGACAAGAAGTCTGTATCCTTGAGGTGTGCATATATGGGATCCCAGTTCTCCGCGTACCAACATAGTAACGCCGAACGATTTCTTTTAGCCAATCTATCAAGTTTGAGGTTTAATTTACCTATGAATATCTTTGCCAAGCTCAGTAGTATTACAGATGTGACATGTGTTCCAAAGTATCTATCAATGTAATTGGAAACATAATCGATTTTAGATCCATTAACTTTGATACGATGCTGTATCTTCTCGTAATCCCTCAAAGACTGCGAGGATCGCTTCCCTGATCTACCTAACTTTGATCTATGCGAAATAGGAGCCATTTTTCAAAAATGATAAATTAAAAAAAAAACTCATACAAAATAAATAGCCGTCAAGAAGTCCTCGCGTTTAAGGATGCAATGCCATTGTCTTTCCTTTTTTATATATACGATTATTTTACTCTCAATTTTTTGGACTTCTATTGAAATCATTCAGATTTAAGTTCTCAAAATTTAAATGAACGTTAGATCCAAACATCTTGGAATATCCCTCGGAAAGCCGTGAATATCCCAAAAACACCCCATTCCAAAATAAGTCTTCAATTTTAAAAACTTCGAAATGTTTCATATCTCTTTATTTTAGAGATTTGATGTTTGTGAACTTTAGAAAAATTTTCTTTATTTGAATTTTAAAAACATAAGATGGGAAAGACACAATTATTTCGACGTTTTGGGTGCTGTGAGTTATGTAAATGCGAATAAAATAGACAATTATTTTTAAATTGTTTATTTTTATGGTATTTTAGAATTTTAAGTTGATAATTAGAGTTTCTTTGATTTATAAATGACGTTCCATCAGGAATTTTCCATTTTTATGCATCATTTTTTTTCAATTTTGTCAACTCTCGATTAATTAATGCAAATTAATGATATTGTTTGCAATTTTCCTGAATGCATTGCTTTGTCATTCGATATTCGGAATCTTTTCTATCATGGGAAATGTTTGTTTTTCTTTGACTCATTATAATCTTGATAACGAAACTTTTTGCTTGTGATATATCTGTCCTATGACATGGCCATTGTAATACCAGTATCTCATTGAATTCTATAAATTGAATTTATATTCTTTGTAAATTAAATCAAATGTGTTTAACAAAAGAGAACAAAACTTGATAATTTTATTTCACATATCAATAGAAATCTTTTATATCAATGACAAAGAATAATTCTTTTAAAATGATGAAACAATCGCAAAATTTTGAATAAATATTTTGACACTTTACATGTCAAAAATATTAATAATGAAGTTCAAAGCCTAGCACATTGACAGTAGCATTACAAGGACATAAATTAGATATTTCTAAGCTAAAAACCTCATTTATAAAAATAACATTAATTTGATATTTAGACTCAAGCATGGTTGTGTGCATCAAAAAAAAAATACTCTGTGCGCACATCCATAACTCAAGAGATCCCAAATCACGAGTGTTCCCTGCCAACATTATTCGAACATGTAACCAAATGACTAATTAAATGATTCTGGCACTTTTTTATTTCATTTTTTTGAATGCAAGTGAAAGGAATTGGACTCTATGCTATTGACACAGATAAAGAGAAACAGTTCTTCGAGAAGTACTTGGATGCTAAAGTGATTTGTTCATATGTTTCAGATGATTCTGATTCGAATGATAAAAAATTGAATTATACGCTTGGTTTCAAGGAAGGACTGCAGCTTGAGATCAGGTATGCACCCAAAAAGGCCGTGAATTTAGGGTTGTTCTTCACAGGAATTCAACATATTGCATTTAGTCTTGGAAGTGAAGAAAAAGTAAACGAATTAACTGCGCAGCTGAAAGTAGATGGATACCAGGTCATTTCCGGTCCAAGAAGAACTGGTGATGGATATTGGGAAAGTTGTGTGTATGATCCTGAAGGCAATCAAATTGAACTCACGGTGTAACTTTGTTGTTAAGATTTTCATCTAATTATTTTTGTTTTTTTCGAAATTTTAAATTTCCATTTTAGATTAATTGCTAATGAATAAATTGCAATGAGTAGCTTAAGAAAAATCAAATATTGGGCCTTTAAAAAAATTAAAAATGCTATTTTTATAATTTTAACAGCATCCCTTCTTCTGTTCCTTTTCGATAAGCTTCCTCTTTTCTTCGACATTAAGGTAATTTTCCTTGATTAATTCCATTAATGGATCAATATTTATTCTTTCTTTAGCTGATCCTTGAATATGACCCTGCGTTATGGAGCTATATCTCTGATCTCCTTCGGAGACTTCATGATTAGGTAAATCAACTTTATTTCCAAATATAATTTTTGGAACTGTATCATCATCAACTTTTTGTATCCAATCATCTAACTGATTGTAACTCTCTTGATTGTTGACATCGTAGACTAATAAAAACATATTGGAATCACGAAAATGAGTTTTAGCGACTTCAGCAAGCTTCTGTTGACCTGGAACGTCCCAAAAATCAAACTGTACGTCCTCTCCGTTAACATTAACTATATAGTTTTCGAACCCAGCGGCAATCGTTGGACGAGAATCTTCATCGAAAGTATCTTTGACTATGCGCTGCACCAAACATGTCTTTCCGACGCTTATATTTCCAAGAACCGAAATTTTGATCGACTTGATATCATTGGAAAGACTCATTGCGACTTATAAAAAATAATAAAAAATCCATCGGCGTTTGTAAAATATAATTTTTATCCATGTGTAATATATATGAAGATTCTTATACACGCAATCGAGAATTTATAAGAATTTGATTACCAATTTTGAAATCACGAAACACTTAAATGCAAATTTGTTCTATAGCTAAAGGTTTATATAATGCATGAGATATCACAAATACTTCTAAATATGCAATATTGTATTGCATCCTATTTTTTATTATGGTAATTTCTTATGAAATGGATTTTCGATTTTTAGTGCATCTTTTCATTTAGTTGTGTGTATATTGATGATTAGAATGTGTCTTAGATAATTACATTCCAATGGTTCAAATGATGAGAAATATTGCAGGAAAGGTATTCCAACTCTTTAAGGTTAAATAATTTGTGGCTCTCGAAGCAATAAAAAGGACTTTAACTTTGCAAAGAATGATAGTTATAATTCACTTAAACAACAAAACTATTGTAAAAAAGATGCTCTTTGATTCTAATGGTTTTCATTGCAAAATATCAACATAACGAAGAAATTATTAGATATTACATGAAAAATGAGATAAGTAAATAATTTTAGCAAATTCATGATATATAGTGATAGCTATGATACCATATTAAATATGGTAATAAAAGGCATCGTAAAAAAAATTCATACATCGTCCTTTAAAGGGATTTAAGAAGCAATAAGAGAAAGTTGTGCTCTTTATGCTGTATAATGCTAGTGAAGATTTGTCTATAGGGGATGATGAAACAAATTTGAAAACCTAATAAACATTAAAACGAGAAGAATCATTATCATAGACATAATTAGGGACTAGTTTAAGTTCAGGATTGAAAAGAGAGCCAGATAGATCTGCGTTTGTTGTTGATAATGAAGATACGTTAGATGTAAATATTAAAAATTGATGATTATTTTCAACATTACTTGAATCGGCATGCTCAATATTACTGGTTTAGCAGCATACGGAGCACAGACGAGGAGGTAACGGATCCTCGAGTTGTGTCAGAAAAGAGATTTTAAATTTAATTTATTTTCACTATTATCATATAATTCTGGTGTTAAAATGCGTAAATGAGAAAGCTCTATTACATTCATTCAATTTTTATAGAGTGTAAATTGGCAATTATATAGTGAGGTAAGAAATAGTTAAATATGGAGAAAAGTGGAGAGAAAATCCAAAATATCATACCCTACTCGTAAAATATACGTTATTGGTTAACATTGTTCTTGGGTTTGATTCTAGAACCTACTATGTTTTTTTTTTTTTGCAAGATATGCACAATGTTATTTGTATCTCCAAAATATAAGCTATTCATGATCCAGCAGTTCGGGGATGATATCCAGTTGGCTTTTTATAATACTTTTATAAAATAATTTACACCAAATTGCATTAACATAATTCATTTTTCGCTACGCTTCTTAAAATCTATACGTTAAGTGTCTGACCTGTCATCCCCATTGAACAATGTCTAGTTTTGAAAATTTACTTTTTTATCTTTCTTTTGTAATTTTGCACTAAAAAACCAATGAATTTAGATTTTAATACAACAAAAATGATTTATAATAGATACAGAATCGTATTATTGAAGAAAACGACATTAGAAAAAATTGTGTGTCTATGTAAACTCCCTACACAGTTCAAAAATTCAAAATGTCTGTTCATTGTATCCGACACACAAAAAAACATGCTTTACAAAGACACATTCATTTTTGCCCTTTTAAGGGATAAAACAAAAAATGGGAGAGGTTTATTTTCGGAAATTTGCAGATTGGACAGACAATAATAATACAAAATATCCACCTCTCACAAATATCGGTCTTTGCAAACTCGATAACAGCAACAAGCATCATGTTTTGTATGCGATTCGATTTTATCCAAATCCACTGAGAGCGAAGAGTGAGACAACCTATTTGAAGTTTTTCTCGATGTGGGAATATCATTGGGATAGGTGTCCGCCCACGCCCCGAATTTAATGACGATGTTCGTGCCAGGCTGTTTTTGATGGGTCGAGAATTTATTTGGAATTTTGGAAATTTTGGTCCAGGCGGTATTCAACAATAAAAATATCAATGAGCATGCATTATTTTACATGCAAATATGAATATTGTGTGATTAACTTATCCACATTTTAGATTTCATTTTGAAGGTAGTCAATTTGACACGTAATCATGATATTTCTGACATCATGATATGTAAAGATATATATGTGTGTCTAGACACATGTGTCTAACAGGCGTGAAAATCTTTGGAAAATGAGAAGCGTATTTTTCGCCTTAAAAATCATGACAAATTAAGTGTATTTTGCCAAAGAATTGATAACTTTTGCCGACCATCGTCAATTTGCCAGAATGCGGATCTAATACCAGCATATGATACTAAATATGTAAGCAAAAAATTAGACCTCGTTGTGAATCAAAAATTTTGTTGAAAATTTAAAAACTCAATATTCAGCCTTGATTTCAGGAAGATAAGCATAAAATAGCATAATAAAGCCATACACACAATAATAGTTTCTGATTTTTAATGAGAAAGCTGACATTTTTCAAAAAATTGCCTTTTTATATGGTAACTACTTCTTTATGGATTCAAAAGGATAAAATTATTCGCTCAGGTACCGTGTGGCGTTGAGCCATCCACTATTTTTTATCATTCCGTTCGATATTTAATGGCAATCTTTTATTTTTCTTCTTTTCAACATCAAAATACAAACGTTATGCTAGCCAAGACGCAAAGACATGTATGTGATTACATTAATCACAAAGACAATACACCATGAACTTTCAGATCGAAATTTTGCAAGATATGAAAGCGTGAACACCAAATAATGCATCAACAAATACTTTAAATCACAATGCAAGGCTTCTGAGCCTTATGGGGCCTCTCTATGCCCTATCTAAATTACATTAAATATTTTATCATTTCAATTCCTCAGTAAATCACATCTTTTTTATTATTTTAATGTTTATTATAATAAAGCATAGCATATCTATGAGTTAAAACTTCTAACAATGACTTTCTTGAACCATAATTTTGATTTTCAAGTTTTTTAGCTTAAAAAAAAGTTAATTTTAGAGGTCCATTTACAAATTTCATAGTCCATCGCAGAAGCTTCCTCATCGAAGAAGGGCGACGAATCAGCTGATTCGATGCACCTTGGGTGCCTCCTTTTTCTGCCCCACCAAACAGAGGGCTCATGCTCACAAATTTAGGTGAATTACAAATCAAAGAAAATTTCATTACATTTAAGCCATCTTAAGATTGAATGACGATGTAGAAACGGTCGACACACATTACATGCGATATTCAACATCTTGCAAAAAAAAATCAAAATACACATTACATGCGATATTGCCTGGAACGAGATGGCGACTTTCAGCAACCGGAGTTTGAGTACCAGCAGCCAGAAGAAGACATCTTACAGCCAGAAAACATGTTTTCATTCATTAATTTCTATCCCATTCATTTGAATTTTTGTAAAATTTTTTATTTGTTTTTCTATTAGCTTGACATGCCAAATGTTTATATTTATCATTAACTCATACAGCATACTTATTTTACACGAAAAGTGACTGACAAATTGCCATGTAAAGCATTCAAAAGGCTGGTTATTTTTTAAGGCGAAAAAATGAACTACGTTATGAAATGAAAAAAGTCAAAATATTAAAAAACGATATTTGTCGGATTTGAACACCATTTACCCATTGTACCATCGAGATTTAGGAATTTGTCCAAATTATTTTATTATTTGATAGTTTAACCAATCCAAAAACAAGGCATATCGAATTTTTACAATAGTGTGATGCCGTGCTATAGCTTGTTAATGTGCATCCACATAATTTCAATTTCATAAACTCTTCAGAAAATTATTTTAATTTTTCAATTAATAATCTCAAACTATTAATACATGAATCAATACATCGATTTTAATGACATTTAATTTTGTGTCAACAAAAAATCTTACACTCCGAGATTCGAACTTCAAAACTATTTGTGACCTAAGGTAGCTACCTTTAGCACTATTCTGACATGTAAATTGTCAAAAAAATCAATGGTATTTAATGATTTGCCTAAACTCAATATCTCAGGAGCTTATTGACATCATTACTTATAATTATAATTGCTAGAGTATTATTATCTATATAACCTATATAATCTATGGTATAAATTACATTAAATGGGAATGAGCCGAAGGAATACCTTTATTGCAGGGGTAGGCGCGTAATAAAGAGTGATAATTGCAATGTTTCATTACATCAGTTTTCACTTTTATGACATGTAATTTAATATTTATGTAAACTTTTTACCATCTTATAACAAAAATGTCATTATTTATATTTCACGAATGGAGAACGATGCCATTAGAAATCTTGTTGAGAAACTCAATTCCGGAAACTTCAAGAACGTTCTAGTATTGACTGGGGCAGGAATATCGACTGCTGCTGGAATTCTAGATTTTAGATCACCCAAAATCGGCCTTTACGCGAGTTTCAAATCCGCTGCAGCACTGAAGTTCCACTCCCCGACATTCGTTTTCGACATCAGCGTTTTTATGAAAGATCCAAAACCATTTTGGTGGGTTTTCTGCAACTTATGGCCTAAAGGAGAGTGGCCAGGACCAACCGATATGCACTTTCTCATCGGTATGCTCAATAAAAAGGGCATTTTGAAGCGTGTTTACACACAAAATATTGATGCACTCGAAATTCCTGCGGGAATACCCGAAGATAAGATTGTGCAGTGCCATGGAACACTTAGTAAGGCACATTGCTATGATTGTCACCAGGAAGTAGAAGTTTCTAATTTACTTCAACAAATTCAACCAAATCTTTCGAATCCTGACAGGACGATGGAGACAACGATACCACCGCGTTGTCCGAAGTGTGGCGGTGAACACGTGAAGCCAGATGTCACTTTCTTTGGCGAGCCTCTTCCAAGAAGATTCTCGCAGACAATTCGCGAAGATTTCGATTCATGTGATCTTCTCATTTGCTCTGGAACATCGCTCGAAGTATTCCCATTCGCGAGCTTAATAGGTGAATGCAAAGAAGGCATTCCGAGATATGTCATCAACAGAGATCCAGTTCGCGCAAAAGGAGGATTATTGCATGAAACATGGAATAAAGTTAAGACAGGATTATCATTCGGCTTGATGAACTTTGGTGGTGACTTTGATTACGGAAATGGCCTCGATTTCCACATCGGAGGTGATTTGCAGGATGCCGCAAGACAAATCATAGAAAGAGCGGGATGGAAAGATGAATTTGAAGCATACAAACAGGAATGCAGCTCAATCCAGGATCCATTGAAGGTAACAGCTTCATGCATTCCTGCTGCAGCACAAAACTAAATCTTTCATCACCACTTTAATTCATTATAATCTTATCATTCATAACTCATCAACAATAATACACAATTAGACATTACAAATGAAGTTTTAAATAATTTAATAATGATCATGATCAATATCAATAATAAAATGGAAAATATAATTGAAAATTGGAAAAAATGAGTTTAATCAGTAATATGAGGTAATTTAGATTGGCTGTAATATAAGATATATAAAATATAGTTCAAATCATTTCTATTATATTTGAATGGAGAGATATTAAATATGTCGGATTTATTAATTTACATGTCAAAAAATAAATGCTCATGAAAAGCTAAAACATTTTGGTGTTTATTTAGTCGTACATTTTTGATATTATTTTACTCCTCATCTTCTTCATTGATGTTGAAAACTCTGTTGTGCATGAAACCATTGAAGAATGAAGTTGGTGCGTAAGTATAAGCACCGAACTTCTCAATCATGAGATAGTCGCCGACTTCAAGTCTTGGCCAGCTGAGTTCTTCGTAGACAAGGTCTTCGGAGTCGCACGTCTGGCCCCACAGTCTAGTTTTGATACGTTCGCCTTCAGATGCGCCTTCTGTTCTGATCAAGAAGTGTGGCTCTGCATGATCGTAGTTGAGGGCGTTGAATGCGCCGTAGATACCCTCGGCGATGAAGACAGACTGCTCATCACCGTCAGCTTCGTGATGTTCCTTGCAACAGATGACTGGCATGACGAGATCCATGAAATCTGAAGCGATGAAGCGTCCTGGCTCTGCGAGGAATTCAATTTCGTCGCCGTCGAAGAGCTCGTCGATGGCTGTGTTGATGGCCTCTGCGATTTCGGCGAATGTGAACTTAGCCTTCTGTGAAGGTGGAAGGAAACCGCCACCAATGTCGACAAACGATACATTGAGGCCAAGTTGTTCAGCCTTTGCCTTCAACTCAGCGACGTATTCGAGAGCGACTCTGAATGTTGTGATATCATCGCAGAGAGAGCCGACGTGGAATGAGAAACCGATGAAGTTTGCACCGAGTTCAGCGCAGAGTGCCATCAGCTTTGGAACTTCCTTCGGATCAGCGCCGAATTTGTTCGAAAGCTGGATCTTGGCGTGTGTGAAGCGTGGCTTGATTCTGAGGAAGACCTCAGCCTCTGGGAAGTATCTGAGGATCTTACGCAATTCGCTCTCTGTGTCGAAAACGAGGCGATTGATACCTTTCTCTTTAGCGTATTTGATTGAGTCAATGGACTTAATTGGGTGCGCGAAGACAATACGGTTCGCGTCGACGCCAAGAGCGAGAATTCTGCGAATTTCATCCTCAGAGGCGCAATCGTAACCGACGCCGCGCTCCGCGAGGAACTTCAAGAGCTCAGGCTCGTCGCAGCACTTCATCGCGTAGTGGATATGGAGCCTGCTCAAATTCTCCTCCCATAATGCGAGTGATCTCCTGATCCTGTTGAAATCGGCGATCCAGAATGACTGGTCGTTGTCCATCTGGTCGAGGCACTTCTGGACTGTCTCGTCGAGGTTCTTGATGATCGTGAAGTTGTCGTGCGGCGCAACGTGATGCATTATAAAAAACTGACAAATTTTTAAAAAATTGACAATTTTTAAAACAATTATTTTATGGAATATTGGACAATAATAAAACTTAAATTTCCATCGTTAGTTTTCAATGAAAAAATATTTTACGATTTTCTTCAAGATTTACCGATAAATCATATATGCTTATTATCGTTTCATAATCAATATTGAAATAACCGATTTTAGGGTTTTAAAATATCAAACTCATTGTGTTGAATACAAAATCACAATAAAAATGATATTTTATTTCAATAATGTAAACTAAAGAAAATATCAAACAGACATTTTCAATATGGATGTAAAAGTGACATCCTATCGGGATTTTCTCTGAAATAGTTTACAAAACAATTTATTTTGTTTATGGTTCATTTTGGTTGGTAATCTCAACACTATTAAAAGTGAGCTTACCGATAATGCTTCTGTTGTTGAAGAATAGACCATAATAGGCATGTTTTCACGATTAGCTCGAGATTTTTTTTATTTTCTTGAATCTAACAATTTTTCAGCCATAATCGTGCTGACCAGACTGAAGCCTATATGCTGCTACCATGTTACGCCTTAAAATCACATGTAGATAAAAGAGCATTTGAAATCAAAAGTTATCACTTGTTTCTAATAGTAATATCATATATATATATATTCTTTCATCATTTTTCGATGCTGCTTAAAATCTATAAATCCTGCATGCTTAAACTGATTTAGAGACTTAATTATGAACCATATTTTAGAAAGTGTTTAATATATTGAATTTCATCTAAAATTACTTCAGCAAAATACTCCTTAAATACCAAGTTTGCAATACTAAGTTTATAACCTAAGATGTGCTGAATCTTTTTTTAGAAATAACATATAGCTTCATCATAACATATTTATAGCAAACATTCGATTTTTATTTTGGTCTTTAACCCTCGCTAGTTATATCTGATATTAATTGGAAGAATATTTAACTTTGGAAAAAGATTCCATATTATGGCTGCACTCAATAAAATAAGATTTAATAGATACATTTGAGTATATCCGCATTGCGATATTCATAGTTTCTCTATAGTTTTGACGAACAAACATGTAAAATCGATTATGTCATGTAAAGAATAATCGTTTTTGACAAATAATCTCCGCCATGGCATAAAAAGTGACATTTTAAACTCATGTTCACTTTGCAAGCGAGTCTATGACAAAAGTGAACACCAAAAGTGACAGGGGAACCTTAAAGTCACTTTTCATGAATAAACTGTCACTTTTTGCGCGGGCAAATTGTCACCTTTATAAAAAGTGTCATAAATATCTTTGTTGTCTAACCAATACATCCAGGTTAG